>CM048747.1:344916274-344978774 GCA_026315105.1 Locusta migratoria | reverse complement strand
GTAACATGTCAGTCACATGAGTGGTGTCCCTAGCCCAAAACATTTTATTTTGTAAAAACCTTCCCAAAAAAATTTATTTCATAAAACCTCGTTGTGATAGTTACAAACACAATCATAAAAATATCATCGAAATTGGAGGAGCCATTCTCAAGTTATGGCGATAGGGATTAATTTACACACACACACACACACACACACACACACACACACACACACACACACACAAAATCCCTTTCGTTTTGAAGCTCAAATGTCAAAATTTTATTATAGTGGGATGAATGGTATGGCAGTACATAAAATATGAATCTAATCTGAAATGCTGTTGTTTGCCTTACAAAATTATCAATTTCAATTTTTCAGCTGTTCAGTAGGAAAACCCAAAAGAACATGTGAAAAATCAAAATTGGTAGTTTTGTAAGGCTACATTGGCACTTCAGATCAGATTCTTATTATATGCGCTGCCATACCATTCATCCGTCTATGATAAAATTTTCACACTTCAGCTGCAATAGAAGAGGAATCGCACTGTCTACATAACAACTCGCATGATGCAAGATGGAGGGTACTTTACAACAGACTTCGACACCAATCTACAGTTTTAATCCTATCTTGATGAAATTTGCACACTTGACCTTTAAAATAAGAGAAGTATCAAAAAATTTCGTCTGATGTATGGCGGAGGGCACTATACTCCAGACTTCTGTTCGACCAATCACCATGAATTTGACAGCTATTGTTATTTCAGGGAAGGGATTAACAGAGACAGTGGACAGAAGGAGATTGGCAGAGTGTTGGTTTACTTACTTATTTATTTATTTTCTCTTTTATTGGGGGGTGGGGGGTGTCAGGTCAGGGGGTAAGGTAATGGTAAAGGGAAGGGGGATGGTTAGATGGGGGGAGGATGCCGACAAATGCAGATGCAGGAGGCGGCGAACGAAAAATAACTGATAATTGGAATAATAAATGTCTGAGCAACACTGGGTTTTCAGGTAACTAATATGATGAAGCCTAAGACGATAAAGATGTAAGAAAAAAAAAACAGAGATACGTGTGTGTGAGTGTGTGTGTGTGTGTGTGTGTGTGTGTGTGTGTGTGTGTGTGTGTGTGTGTGTGTAAATTTAGGCCATCCCCAACCAACCAGATGCACTATTGAATTTACAAAGTTTCTACCTATATTACCCTCCTCAATTTCAGAAGTAAAAAGGGTAGGTACTATAGCCAAGTAAATACGGTTTATACTAGTAATTTCATCAGTGACTTGAGTCCTTACTTGTTGGCGGTTAATATTCTATTGGTCTCATTTCCACAAAAATAAGAAAATAAGTGAAACAGAATATGTTACAATTTTCTGTTTATTATAATAGATGGAAAGTATTCAAATTTACATTAGTAAACATCATTTTTAGTTACAAAACTATTTGATTGTGATGCAAAGTAATCACCTTATTGAAAGAAAGATATGCCAGTAACGAACATCAGACTAATACATATTTAGTAATCCAATTGAAGCTGGAATTGCATTTATTGCTTTTTGACATAGTACATAGTTTCTTTGTTGGATCTTAAATTACGATTAAATTTGTGAAATAAAAATAATTTCATTATGTGAATTATAATAAATTCATATAAAAATTCAGCAAGTGAAACAGGAAAAAGGGAGTACAAACGTCTGAAAAATGAAATTGACAGGAAGTGCAGACTGGCTAAGCAGGAGTGGCTAGAGGACAAATGCAGAACTGTAGAAGATTGCATAACTAGGGGAAAGATAGATAGCTCCTACAGAAAAATAAGAGAGATTTGGAGACAAGAAAAGCAGCTATATGAATATCAAGAACTCGGACGGAAAACCAGTACTAAGCAAAGAGGGGAAAGCTGAACTGTGGAAGGAATATATAGAGGGCTTATACAGAGGAAATAAACTTGAAGGCAGAATTCTAGAAATGGAAGACGAAGTGCAGGAAGATGAGATAGGAGATTTGACACTGCAAGAAGAATTTGACAGAGCGCTGAAGGACTTGAGTCGAAACAAAGCCCCTGGAGTAGATGATATTCCGTGTAAACTGCTGATGTCGTTAGAAGAGCCAGTCATAAAAAAAATTGTATCTCCTGGTATGCAAGATGTATGAGACAGGGAAAATACCCTCAGACTTCAAGAAGAATATTGTAATTCCAATTCCAAAGAAAGCAAGTGCAAACAAGTGTGAAAATTACAGCTTAATAAGTCATGGTTTCAACATACTAACACGAATTATTTTCAGACGAATAGAAAAATTTGTTGAATCCGACCTCGGGGGAGATCAGTTTGGGTTTAGGAAAAATGTAGGAACACGGGAGGTAATACTCACATTATGACTTATCTTAGAAGATAGGCTAAGGAAAGGCAAACCTACATTTTTAGCATTTGTCAAAAGCTTTCTGCAAATCAAGAATGTTGGCTGGAATACACTCTTTCAAATTCTGAAGGTAGCAGCGGTAAAATATAGGGTGCGAAGAGCTATATTCAACTTATACAAAAAACCAGACAGCAGTTATTAGAGTCGAAGGGCAAGAAAGGGATGCAGAGGTTGGGAAGGGAGTACGACAGGGTTGAAGCCTTTCCCCAATGTTGTTCAATATGTACATTGAGCAAGCAGTGAAGGAATGGAAGGAGAAATTTGGAGAGGGCATTAAAGTGCAGGGAGAAGAAATAAAAACATTGCGGTTTGCTGAATACATAGTAATTCTGTTAGAGACCGCAAAAGATCTGAAAGAGCAATTGAATGGGATGGACAGCGTCTTGAAAGGAAGATATAAGATGAACATTAACAAGAGTAAAACTAAGGTAATGGAATGCAATGTCAAAAAATCAGGCGATGCTGAGGGAATTAGATTAGGTAATGAGACAATAAAAGTAGTAGATGAATTTTGTTATTTGGGTAGCTAGATAACTTCTGATGGTCGAAGTAAAGAAGATATAAAATGCAGAATGGCTATAGGAAGAAAAGTGTTTCTAAAGATGCAAAACTTGTTAACAGCCAATATTAATTTAAATGTTAGGAAGTTCTTTCTGAAAGCATTTGTCTGTAGTATAGCATTGTATGGGAGTGAAACGTGGACAATTAGGAATTCAGATAAAAAGATGATAGAAGCTTATGAAATGTGGTGCTACAGACAAATGATGAAAATTAGATGGTAGATCACCTAACTAATAAGGAGGTGCTTAACCGAATCGGGGAGAAAAGGAGTTGCTGGCATATCTTGACCAAGAGAAGGGATAGATTGGTTGGACACATTCTTAGACATCAAGGAATTGTCAACTTAGCATTAGAAGGAAGCGTGTGGGAGTAAAAATCATAGAGGGAGACCCGAGGGACAAATATAGTGCAGATTCAAAAGGATGTAGGTTGCCGAACGTATTCTCAGATGAAGAGACTAGCACAGGACAGGGTAGCGTGGAGAGCTGCATCAAACCAGTCTGCGGACTGAAGACCACAACAACAACAATAAATTCATGAAATAAAAATATTTTGAATAAATCATTTTTAGCCTTAAGCTGTATGTCTTTATATTACTCAACCAGTTTCACTTGCTGTAAGCATCATCGAGAATTAAAAGCACACCTCAGTAAAATTCAATATTAAGCCAATCATTACAGCATGTCTCTTGTATAATTTTACTTTGTAGAAGCTTTCCATTTACTCTTATATACAGGGTGTCTCATGAAAGACGCCTGCTAGGCGTCCACGAATCGTATGGTATGGCTCCCGGCTGCCGCCACCACATCTGCCGGCTATGGCAGCACCCAATTTTCGGACTCTGTTGTGCCGCAGGTGCATACACTGAGTTAGTCTAAAAAACATTGCCATCTGAGTAACCTAAGCTTACCTTTATTTACATTATATGTTCAAAATGCTATCCCTCTATAGAAAGAGCGGCCTGACGTCTCTTGAACACATTTGCAAACACTTGACGAATTTTGGCTGCCAAAATCTGGGAAATGACTAGTCAAATCCTGTCTTCAAACTCTTTGATTGTATGGGGATTGCTTGCATACACCTTGTTTTCATTCGCCTAACATAGATCCAGTCTTTCGAAATTTCTTCACTAATCTGCATATCGTCGATCCATTGGGAACATGCACATCGGGAAATTTCCGTATGTATTCTAGCCGACATTCCACATAAGATTCTGTTTCTGCATAGTTCAGCACAAGAAACACTAGTTATTCCTTCGTGTATACCATACTGAAAGGAAACTAGACAGCAGACTCAAAACAAAATACCCGAACACTCTGTCACGCAGTACAGAACACGAGAGCATGGGGTTTTTCCGTGACAATAGGGCCGGACTCAACGCTGTTGCCAAGTGTCCCAGAACACACATAGCAGTGACCGGCGGGTGTAGCAGCATCAGCTGGCAAACGTGCCGCACAACTCGCGTGAGACACCCTGTATTGCAACAATAGATGAAGTAAATTAAATGAAAAGCTCCTACGAATATATACACCGTTGGTTGCTTCATCGGGAAAAGAGGAAGGTAGGTGGGGAAAAAGGAAAGGATGCGAGTTTTAAGGGAGTGGATGAGGGGTCATTCCAATCCCGGGAGTGGAAATGCTTACCTTAAGGGAGAAAAAAAGAAGGTAAACAATTACACACGGTCGTGGATCCCTTGTTGGCCAGGAGAATGACGATGGACCAGTCAGCCCTCAGATCACGGATAGCCTGGGCTTCAGCTGTGGTGATGTTGGGAGTAGGAGTCAGGTTTTTCAGGAAAGATTGAGTCAAGGCTGGAAGTGAGAAATTCCTGGAAGGTTTGAAGAGGCTGATTCTGAGGAAGAGTAGGTGGGGTCTCGGTGTGACCCGTCACACCGTGGTACTTGATCGGCGGGAGTATGTGGTTGAGGAACTGCGTCAGCTTTCAGATAGTACCACATATAAAATTTGTCAATGCATTCCCATTCCTGATGTCCGGGCAGAGGTTCGAGGAATCCTCAAATCCTTAGGCTCCCTACAAAACCTTCCACCTGATTCCATTAACCTCATGACTCCACCGACACGCCACACCCCCACCTTCTACCTACTTCCCAAGATTCACAAACCCAATCATCCCGGCCACCCCATTGTGCCCAGTTACCAAGCCTCTACAGAACTAATATCTGCCTACATAGACCAACACCTTCAACCCATCACATTCAGTCTCCATTCTTCATCAAAGACACCAACCACTTCCCCAATCGCCTAAAATCCTTACCCAGCTGGTTACCTCCAGAAACCATCCTTGTAACCTTTGATACCACTTCCTTATACCCAAATATCCCACATACCCAGGGCCTTGCTGCGATGGAGTATTTTCTTTCACACCGACCACTCACTTCCCTACCTAAAACCTCTTTCTATAATACCCTAGCCAGCTTCATCCTAATCCACAACTTCTTCACTTTTGAGGGCCAGACATACCAACAACTAAAGGGAACAGCCATGTGAACCAGGATGGCCCCCTCGTATGCAAACTTATTTATGGGATGCTTAGAGGAAGTCTTCCTGGATGCCCAAGCATGTCAACCCAAAGTCTGGTATAGATTCATTGATGAGATCTTCTTGCAGTCCAGTGCCAGCTGCCACCATTGCCAAATCGTAAACAGCGCTAAGTATCTTAATTTAACTTGTGTCAAATTTAATTTGCCAGTCTAGTTCATTTTCGTTAGTACTTCTGTTTTAAGAGGTTTATTCCCGTGTACTTGGCAGATTTCGTTTGTACTACTGTTTTAATAGTTTATTCTATCGTATTTCATAAATACTGTTGTGTTTAGTCTTCGTCTTCGTCTTTGACTGGTGTATTTCAAAACAAGTCAGACTGTTACTAAAGCTCGTTATCAGTCAGTCCAGTGCCAGCTGTCACCAGTGCCACATCGTAAACAGCACTAAGCTTATATTCCCGCGCGTTTGATAACGGTGTATTCCACAGATATTCTTCGTTATTTTGAAAACTGCCGGACTCAGTTTTGTTGATTTGACAGTGTAGTTACCACTGACCACAGTTCAGTCAGCAGCCAGCCGCCTTTATTAGAGTACTAGGCTACTTAAAAGATATTTACTTAGTTTTCTACTTTCTGCAGTTAATTGTATCGATAGGATGGATAGGATGTGTGCCTGCTGTGTGCGGACATAGGAGTAGTTGGCCGCAGTTCGCAAACAGCTAAGCATGCTGTTGGCTATGGTCAGCCGTCTTCAGGCTGCTCAGGCTGCTGTCTCGGGGTGCAGCAATTGTGGGGAGTCTGATGCGTCGAGTGGGACACCTCAGGTGTCTCATGCTTCACTCTCTGTCCCTGCTATCGAGGCACCTTCAGGTGTACTGCACGTCGTCGAGCTGCCTTCTCTGCAAGGGACGCGGCGGGCTGTATGGCGTTTGCGTCGCTTGAGGCGGAAGGTCAATGTGGAGGCTGGGCGTCCGTCCGCGCGATGAACATGTGGCCACTCCTTCAGCAGGGTCCGAGCAGGTGCAGGGGGGGTGGGGATTATTAGTTATTGGGAGCTCCAGTGTTAGGCCCGTGATGGAGCCTCTTAGGCAGATAGCGTCAAGATCCGGAAGGAATTCCAACGTGCACTCGGTGTGTCTGCCGGGGGGGCCTCATCCGAGATGTGGAGGCGGCCTTGCCAGCGGCTATCGAGGGTGCGGGGTGCAGTCGACTGCAAGTCGTGGCTCTCTTCGGCACCAATGACGCTTGTCGCTTAGGTTCTGAGGACATCCTCAGGTCCTACGAGCGGCTGGAGGAATTGGCGAAGGCTGCTGCCTTCGCATGCAGGGTTCAAGCAGAGCTGTCGATTTGTAGCATTGTTCCCAGGGTTGATCGGGGTCCTTTGGTTTGGAGCCGAGTGGAGGGTCTGAACCAGAGGCTTCGCCGACTGTGTGACAGTCATGGCTGCAGATTTCTGGATCTGCGTTATCGGGTGGGGGATTGTAGGGTGCCCCTAGATAGATCAGGGGTGCACTACACTAAGGAAGCGGCTACTCGGGTAGCAGAGTACTTGTGGAGTGCACATGGGGTTTTTTTAGGCTAGGTGCTAACTCTGATGAGCACTCGCCTGTCAGCATTCAAACAGCGAATTCAGGCCACGTTCGGAACAAAAATTCAGACATCAAAATATTAGCCGCGAACTTACAGAGTATTAGAAACAAAGTTTCCGTATTTGCCGCACTGCATGGAAGTTATAGCGCTCAGATAGTTTTAGGCACCGAAAGCTGGCTAAATCATGATGTGGCAAGTTCAGAAATATTTAGCGAAGCGTGGAATGTATATCGGAAACAACTGGAGGAGGAGTGTTCATGGCTGTGGACAAAGATATTGTTTCTACTGACATCAAGGTTGAAAGTAACTGTGAAGTTATCTGGGCACGTATAACAGGTCTAAAAGAAGTAACGTTAATAATTGGGTGTTTTTACCGGCCCCCCAGTGCTGCTGTAGCAGTTTTAGAATCATTCAAAGAAAGTCTACACCAGGTAGTGCATAGGTATCCGGGCCATGTAACATTAGTCGGAGGAGACTTCAACCTAAAGAGTATAGATTGGGACCTCGCTAGTTACATTTCAGGCGGTACAGACAAGCAGTCTTGCGAGCTACTTTTGGACACAGTCTCCGAAAACTGTCTTGAGCAGTTAAACCGGCAACCCACGCACAATGGAAATATTCTAGACCTAATAGCCACAAACAGGCCTGACCTTATTTACGATGTCTGTGTAGAGACAGGAATTAGTGATCATGATATTGTCATAGCGTCGATAGTGACCAAAGTTCATAAACCAATCAAGAAGGCTAGGAGCGTGTTTTTGTTGGGAAGAGCCGATAAGCAAATGTTACGATCGCACTTAGAAAATGAATGGGCATTGTTTAATTCCGGGATTGTGGATGTAGAGGAATTGTGGACTAAATTTAAATGCATTGTAAATAAAGGGTTAGAGAAATATGTGCCAGTAAAGACGATTAAGGATGGAAAAGATCCACCGTGGTATAATAATAATGTTACAAAGCTGCTGAGAAAGCAACGACTGTTGCACTCTCGATTCAAAAAAGAACACGCAAATGATGACAGGCAAAAGTTAGTAGAGATTCGTGCGTCTATAAAAAGATCAATGCGCGAAGCATACATAATTACCACAGCCATACCTTGCAAAAGATCTTTCCGAAAACCCGAAAAAATTCTGGTCCTATGTAAAATCGATAAGCGAGTCAAAGCCTACTATCCAGTCACTCGTTGATCATTCCGGGACAGTAATAGAAGAAAGCAAACGGAAAGCTGAAGTTCTAAATTTAACCGTTAAGAAATCTTTCACGCAGGAGGACCGCACAAATGTACCATCATTTGATCAGTGTACTAATTCCGAAATGGGGGACATAGCAATAGGTATTTCCGGTGTAGAGAAGCAGCTGAGAGAGCTAAATACGAAAAAGTCTGGTGGTCCAGATGGAATACCAGTTCGGTTTTACAAAGACTATTCTGCGGCGTTGGCCCCCTACTTAGCTTGCATTTATCGCGAATCTTTAATTCAGCGCAAAGTTCCTAGTGATTGGAAAAAAGCCCAGGTGACTCCTGTTTATAAGAAGGGAAAGAGAACTGACCCACACAATTACAGACCAATATCGTTGACATCAATTTCATGTAGAATTTTGGAGCATATTCTCAGTTCGAATATACTAAATTTCCTTGTAACAGAAAAGCTTCTTTCCATGAATCAGCACGGGTTTAGGAAACATCGTTCATGTGAAACTCAGCTTGCTCTTTTCTCACATGACATCTTGCGAGCCATGGATGAAGGGCAACAGGCGGATTGTGTTTTTCTCGACTTCAAAAAGGCGTTCGACGCGGTGCCACACTGCAGACTGCTAACGAAGATACGAGCTTATGGAATAGGTTCACAGATTTGTGACTAGCTGGAAGACTTCCTAAGTAATAGAACACAGTACGTTGTTCTCGACGGCGAGTATTCATCAGAGACGAGTGTATCATCAGACGTGCCCCATGGGAGTGTGATAGGACTGCTATTATTTTCTATCTATATAAATGATCTGATGGACAGAGTAAGTTGTAATTTGCGGCTCTTTGCTGATGATGCTGTGGTGTATGGGAGGGTGTCGTCTGTAACTGACTGTAATAGCTTACAGAATGACTTAGACAAAATTTCTAGTTGGTGCGAAGAATGGCAGCTAGCTCTCAATGTAGAAAAATGTAAGGTGATGCGCATGAGAAGAAAAAACAATCCCATGATGTTCAAATACAGCATTAGTAGTGAGTTTCTTGATGCTGTCTCGTCATTTAAATATCTAGGCGTAACATCGCAGAGTGATATGAAATGGAACGAGCATGTAAGGACAGTTGTGAGTAAGGCGGACAGCCGACTTCAGTTTATTGGGAGAATTTTGGGAAGATGTACTTCACCTGTAAAGGAGATCGCGTATAAAACGCTTGTGCGACCACGTCTTGAGTATTGCTCATGTGTTTGGGACCAGCAGCAGATCAGTTTAAAGGAAGACATAGAAGCGGTTCAGAGGCGAGCAGCTAGATTTGTTACCGGTAGGTTCGACCAATGCGCGAGTGTCACAGAAATGCTTCGGCAACTCAATTGGGGATCGCTGGAAGAAAGACAACATTCTTTTCGTGAATTTCTGTTAAGTAAATTTAGAGGGCCGGAATTGGAAGCTGAGTGTAGTACGATCTTGCTGCCGCCTACTTACATTTCGCGTAAAGATCACGAAGACAAGATAAGAGAAATTAGGGCTCGTACGGGGGCATATATGCTTTCTTTTTTTCCTCATTCAATTTGGGAGTGGAATGGGAAAGGAAATGCCTAGTAGTGGTACAGTGTACCCTCCGCCACACACCTTATGGTGAATTGCGGAGTATGTATGTAGATGTAGATGTAGATGTAGAAGATCTGGACTCACAGTGAAGAACAACTCCAGAATTTCCTCTCCAACCTCATTTCTTTTGGTTCCATCAGATTCACCTGGTCCTATTCCAAATCCCATGCCACTTTCCTTGATGTTGACCTCCAATTATCCAATGGCCAATTTCACACACCTATCCACGTCAAGCCAACCAACAAACAACAGTACCCCCATTATGACAGCTGCCATCCATTCCACATCAAACGATTCCTTCACTACAACTTAGGTCTTTGTGGCAAACGAGTCTGCTCCAGTCCTGAATCCCTGAACCAGTACACCAATAACCCGATGACAGCCTTCATATCCCACAACTACCCTCCTAGTCTGGTACAAAAGAAAATAGCCAGGGCCACTTCCTCTCCCCCCCCCCCCCTCCAAACCCAGAACCTCCCACAGAGGGACCCTAAAAGTGCCCCCTCTTATCACTGGTTAGGACCAATGATGGCTAGCCACCAAACTCTCCAGGCATGAACATTATTGAGCCCACCTGGGATGCCTTGCAAATGCTGTTCAAAAGAAACATCACCCCACCCTTGTACTCTTATGAATTTATGGACAGCCCTGCAGGGTGTCGATTCCCTCCAGCACTACTTAAGAAACTAGTCAATTTCCATGGTGGCACATTGTGGTATGACACTCCTGTGTGCTCATGGGTCCCTACACGATATTACACAGGTGTGCCAGTTTACTTTGGCTTTTCAGTGTATAACTATCCAATATAACTCTATAAGAGTTGCTTCGTGCCACACTACATACTAGAGTACAGTCAGCTTTTCTTCTTACCATTACCGCCAGGTTTGGTAAGGCACCGTCTTTTTCTGTTTGAAAATTCAAAAGTTTTGGGTGGAGCAAGTTCATATCCTGTAGAAACAAAATTGGTAATTTGTTGTGGGTTCACAATACAAATATATCATCTACATAATGTTGGAAGATTGGATAACTGTCCACTGCAGTGCTTTTTCTTTTGGGCTTCCATATGACCGTTGATGACTGTGGGAGTCTGAGGACTTCCCACATGTCAAATAGCCCTACTCATTAAATAAGAAGTTATTTGAAGTAAGTGCAGATTTAAACATTGTCACAGTCTCTTTCACTGAAACTTGCTGCAAATAAGCTCTAATGAATCTTGTAGTGGTACTCTCATAAATAAATAGTTTGCTTGTCACTGAATTACAATGAAAAATTCATAGGGCACAGCAGTTTACCTCACTTGTTACGCAGTTTGTAAAACTAGTCTAGGACTTTGGCCATCTCATCCCTAATCCTAGATGCAGCCTCACAGGCTGTCCTGGCTGATGTGTTGCAAATATGCTTTCCAGGTCTGCTGACCCATAACATTGTGCACATTCCACAATGTATAAGTAAGTTTGTATTGATGAAATGTAGTGGTGTTTTGACTGGGGAAACCTTGAAAGTCATGGTGCATATTTTAGTGAATTGTTTGGACATTTAATTGGTCATTATTCAGCATAGGCAGCAAATACCTTACATGAAGCCTTTTCAGTGTTATTTCTTCGTGTAAAATACTTTTTTCCATTTGTGATTGCCATCCTATGAGGCCCTTCATGTGGATAATTTTAAAGTAATGTGACAGTTTGAATTAAGTCACTTCACAAATGTTGAAAACAGAACAAGCTAATCATGAAGGAGCAGATACTTTATTAATCTTTAGGAGTCATTGATGATTTTCTTTTAAGTGGGGTTGGGGCATTGAACTGTCTAAAATGTGTGGTGTCAATATCTATATATTTGTCAAAATTGTACAAAATACACAAGCAAATAATTAACAGATTTAAAATGGGCACATTGATAAAGCTGTCTGATAGATAATGTTGACATTTACTGTAGTATTGTATTATGTGTATCTGTACAACAGAAATAAAATGTCATTCATATTGTTCCATTCTCTGTAAAGCTGAGAAATTCTCTATTTCTCTTGTAGTTTACGAAATTTAATTGTTGCCATAGGCAAAACTGTCATCACCATTTATTAAGCCAGACTCAATGTACGTTTTGATAAGTCATCCATATTTTGAAAATTCACTGCCACATAGATGTCATCAGCAGTTGACAGTGTATTATTCAGTGGAACTTACCTATGCAATTAAAGTACAAAGTACCAATCTGAAATTATTTTATTTAAATCAATATAACACATTTTGGTCGGGGTAGCAGTTTACACGTCCCTTCTTACCTACACTTACACTTTACATCCTCAGTTAAAATGATTGTCATTAAAGATTCAGTGCAGATGATGTCCAGGTTTTTAAGGACCAGTACATGAAGTATTCATTACTTTGTAGTTCTTAGTATTTTTAAATCTGCCACTGCCATGTTTGACACCATTTTGCTTTCCTGATTTTACACAGATTATGGTCGCATGATGAAATATCTGAGTGGCAGCATTCAGCAGGTGAAGATAAAAGGAGAGTAAGGCCGTTTATATATCACCGAGGTAAGAATTTAACAGTGTTTCATTGAATTGCATTTTGAGAGAAAAGCAGTGTTACCTGAAAATAGTTTTGAAGTGCAAAATTGGAGAATAATTTCTCTTGTCAGAAGAAAGATAAAACTCAGATTTCAGTTCCTCAAAAAAGTGTTGATCAATGGAGAACAGAAGTGTGTTTTAGCACAGGTGAAGGATAAATGCACAAGGTTTTCCTTGTGTATTCATTGGACATTGTTCATTCATCCATTTTAACTGTAAATGTATCTGAATGTATTATTTTTGTTAACTTACTAAACCAAGGTGTTTGTCATTTTTATTACTCTTCTGCAGATAACAGTGTTTCCCCAATGAGAGTGTTGCAAACTGAGAAACAGCACACAAATCTGAACAGAAGTACTGATTCACTGGAAAGTAGTTCTGCAACCATTTGCTTTGACAGAGATTCATTTTGTGCGAAAGACAGGTAGAGTACATATGTTTAGAGTAGTTTAGAGCTTTCTTTCTACTGATTATACAATGGATGTTCAAATCAAAAGATAAGAAACATCACTGAGGCTATAATGGAATTCTTTATTCAAAAGTAAGCACCAGCGGCCTGAGCATAACTATTGCAATGTTAATGAGCCAAAGTATTCCACAGGGCAATGTGTCCAGGCAGTAGAGTGGCTGATCAGGCTGCTCCCACTCGAACTTGGCCAGTACACTCAGATGGCAAAAAAGACAGCTACCATCACCTTGCCTGCTGAGGGCATAGTCTTGAACTTCCTAGGAGTATGTGGTGACACATGCTTCATGTCCCTTGATGTCACACTACAGTATCCCAAAGCAGTATATAAAAATTTCAACCGGTTTGGTTGTTATTACATTTCATACCTTTTCATTTGAACATCTCTTGTATGCTATGTTAAACAAAGTGAGAGATAATGCTTCAGTAATAATGATGTATGGGTGACAAAACAAAGATTAGCAAAAGCTTACATGTTATTTCCTTCTTGACAAAACCTATACATAATTAGGTACAAAACAACAAAATTCCACAAAATATTTCTTTTGGTCAGACAAACTAAACATATTGTTATTGGCAGTATCATCAGTTCTATAAATTTGTTCAGAAGATACCGTATTCACCCAGATCCAAGCCACACCAAAAAAATCAAGATTCAAGGGGGAGGGGGGGCGGCAAGGAAGAGTTTTTGGCGCAAAATCAAAGAAAGTTGATTCATTGTAAGATAAGATATAAATTACATAGAATATATGAAGGAGCTGATAGTTGTTGGGTTCAAGTCATAAGCTTAGCAATTGAACTTAAGCAAGGTTATTTTGGTGAAAATACTTCTTAGCTGTCGGTGGTAGCTGTTGGTAATAGTGCAATGAATCATGTGAAGCAAGCTTGCCCACACATGTTATGTTACAGTTAGCCATAAAGTCTTTATGAACATACACACGTCAGGGTGTGCTCTTATGTTCAACCAAATCACAAAGTCAAAAATCATGAAATATTCATAGAAACATATCAATATATTTCTGACAAGCAAGTGTTATCTGTTTTATTCTCGGAGTGGGACATGAGGCAGATATCAAGTTCTGATGAAAAGGCAATTAAATATGAGATTTTGGTTATGCAGAAAGAAAAATTTGCTTTGACAAGACATATTGCCAAGCAATGTTAACATCTAATGATCATTGTTTCAAATGATTAGTGTTTTGTGATGAAATTGTGGGTTAGTGGATCAGTTTTTATTGTCGCCATAATCACAAGGAATTACTAAAATTGCAAACATGCCCGTCCTTAAAACTTCGGCTAGTCAGTTAAACCTTCTTTATTTTTTATAAATATTTTTCCGACCAGGAACATTTCTTACCATACATATATTTATACAAAGTGGAGCAGCTTTTGACTTACCAGGCAAAAAGGGACCGGTTCATTGACACACATACAAATAAAAACACACACACACACACACACACACACACACACACACACACACACACACACAAACACAAACACAAACACAGAGCTATCGCAACCGTTGGTTGCTTCATCAGAAAAAAGGAAACGATGGGAGGCAAAGATGTTGTAGAATGGTGGGCGGAATTTGAAATTAATGGAGATTGTGACGTGGTGGGCAATGGGAAGACAGAATATGCTGATGGGCAAGTTCCCATCTCTTTAGTTCTGAAAGGTTGGTGTCAGTGGGAAGTATCCAGATAACCCAGACAGTGTACCACTGTGCCAAGATGTGCTGGCCGTGCATCAAGGCATGCTTAGCCACAGGGTGATCCTCATTACCAAAAAACACGGTCTGCCTGTGACCGTACATGCGAATTGACAGTTTGTTGTTGGTCATTCCCACATAAAACGCTTCACAGTGCAGGCATGTCAGTTGGTAAATCACGTGGGTGCTATAGCAATGGCTCTGCCCTTGATCGTGTACAACCTACGGGTTACAGGACTGGAATAAGTGGTAGTGGGAGGGTGCATAGGACAGGTTTTGTAACAGGAGTGGTTGCATGGGAGGAGCTGGAGGGTAGGAAGGTGGTTTGGGGATTCCATAAGTATTAACTAAGATGTTACGAAGGTAAGGTGGGTGGCAGAAAGACACTCTTGGTGGATTTTATTTCAGGGCAGGATTTAAGGAAGTCGTATCCTTGCTGGAGAGCCACATTCAGAGTCTGTTCCAGTCTCGGAAAGTATCCGGTGACAAGAGGGGCACATTTAGGGTCCCTCTGTGGAAGGCTCTAGGTTTGGAAATTCACTAATTTCATGTTTATCTTAATCCAAAAATTTGTGATCACAGAAAATGTATTCTCATGAGCTGCCATTGGATAAAAAAATTTATGAGAGCTATTAAAGATGGGCATAAATGTGCATGATAAGAAATGGAGTGGATAACCTCAGTCATTTATTTGGTGTGGTAATTGTAAAAGGAAAATAATGGTAATAGTAATAATAAGAAGAAGAAGAAGAAAGAAAATATAAAATATTGTTCACACCATGCACGCTTTCTGAAAACATGTTGTTAAGCAAGAACAAGTATCCAAAGTATAAAGTGCAAGACAGACTTATATTCAAATTTCTAAATAAAGATCTTTCCTCTGTTTTTATGCACTACCTACAGACTAAATCATTGGGGTGTGAACAAGACCACTGAATTGATGATGTACGATTGAATGTATTTTGATTAAATATTCTCTTGGCAATAATAATCGCCGTTATGACAATTCTGGAGCACTGAACTGTTTAAGTATATTGATATTTTAACACAATAAAAAATAAAATGAAATTTTACAGAAATGGAATAAATTGGAATTTGTGACAATTGAACACATTTTACAAAATTATCAACACCTATGTATACACCCTACACCGCAACAACACTAAATATTTTGTTACTCAAATTTGGTTATACTGAGCCTTCTCTCTTTTCCTATGCACCAATCAGCTGAAATATTTGAGAAATTTGGAAGGTCTTTCTAACTGTCTCTTCTCGCACAGTTTGAGCCAAATGGGTGAGACCCATACCATCAGCTCTCATTGTAAGATCAATGTTTATATGAAAATCATGAATATGAGTACTACATATATTTCCGTGGTGTTAATGACAAAATGTGATAATGGCCCACTGGTAGTTAAAACGAGGAGCAGTTCTGCATCATATGGAAAAATCTGTGTCAGTATTTTGTATCTGATTACATCCTGTATCAGATACACATGGTTTTATCCAGCCCTTTGTTCTGCATTGAATCTTTCACTACTCAGTTTTTACTGTGTTTGAGTGAGCAACATATAAAGGAAAGGTTTTAACCATGGAAAATCCTATTGGAGTGTCAATAATGGAAGATAAACTCACCATAAAGAGTGTAGCTCGGCTGTGGACAGGCACGATAGACAATCACATTCACAAAATTTAAATTTTCAGCCATGGCCTTCATCAGAAAAAGAAACACAACTATACTCAAGCAACCAAAGCTTTCAAGCTCCTAAATGAGATGGGAAAGAAATCATCACATTATTTTGAGCATATGCCAGGTGCCCTCAGTAGAAATTAGTCAAGCCCAGATTACACGGACGCTTAAAAGTTTGCTTAAAACAAAATAGGCGTCTCCACCAACAGATAGGAGACCTGTGTAAACATAAGGCCGGCACTTGAAAACAGACCCTTCATGGCTATAGCTGATTCCGTACTCATCGCTACAAAACTTTAGTGCTGAAATAAGGATGCCAGCTTCAGTTGTGGTTTCTTTGTAGAAGAATGATCGTCCATGACCTAAACAATATGCACAAGTGTCAAATCATATTAATTATCTGTTTCAAGGCATATCAACATAACATAGCTAATTCGTAAAGACTACATAATGGAACAATTCATGCTTCATAAATGGAAATATTTGCAAAAATGAATAATGAATATCATCAATATAAATAATAAGGTTCCTTTAAACCAATATTACAGACTGGCAGATAAATTATTACATTATTCGTAATACAAACATTTAAATGACTGTACTCCTCGCAGGATGTATTGATATAAGCACCTCTCAGTATTACCATGGATCTCTCTTTACATTTCTACAGATACTGAAGTGCAAGCATGACATATTGATTCTCGTTAAAAACCTTGATTTTCTGGTCTCATTTCATGAACCCTGCCTTTGATATATCCCCATAAGAAAAACTTCAAGGATGTTAAAGCAGGCTACATCACTGTCCATCAAATGCAACCACTATGACCTATCCACTGTTGGAGTTAGATATTGTTGACATGTTCTCTAACATCTCTACACTAATGGAGTCGTAGGTGCACCATTGTGCTAAAGCCAATGCATCACAACAAAGTGGGTTGTCTTCTAAAAGATGGCCCAAATTCAGATCATTCTGTAGGAATTGCAAATACAGCCAACCAGTTAGTCTGGGAGCCAAGTAAACTGGTTCAATGATGTGGTGTCCTAGACTGCAGCACCATATGTTAATGCCCCAGTGCTCTTACATGTGATGTGGTCGTAAGAAATGAGGATTTCAGGAGCCTAGTGTTCTGAATTATGTCTGTTGACAGTGCAGGCATTGAGAAAATGACATTAATCTCCCCATAATAATTGCATGATAAAATCCAGATTTACATCTACTTTATTAGACACATCTGCAGAATAGTACACAATTTTGGAAATTGTTTCAATGTATCTGCTGGTGTTGGTGCAGCTTAAAGAGATGATATTTACGTTCTATCAGAATCCTTGGTATGAAGACTTTTGATATACCCTGGAAGGCTGCAGCTCTTCATACAATGAGAAATAGAGGAGCAATGAGTGAGATCTTAGTGACTTACATAAAATTAGTAATTATGATCATACAATGGAAATTCCTGGATTGATTCAAAATTTTCAAGAGGGATAAGTTGCTACCCACTACAGAGATGTGTCTCACTGAGCCGTAGAAAGACCACACACAACAGATTACAACTTGAAAGAGCTTTCGGCCGTTAGGTCCTTCATCAGAAACAAATTCACATAAACACATTAACTGTCTCTGGCCACTGTGGTCAGTCTGCAGAACTCACCATGGCCAAAGTGAAAGCAATCAGTGGTAGGGTAAGGAGGTAGCATAGAGAGGAAAGCAGAAAAGGATGGGGAGGATACATGGCAGGGTCGCGGTAATACGCAAATGTTTGACGGACAAGGGAAGGAGGGCTGGAGAGTGTGGCAGAAAGCAGTCATGTGATGTAATAACTGAGCTGCAACCGAAGTCCCACTTTCTATGTGGGCATGAACAGCAACATGCTGTCTTTTCAAACAACTTGCGGGTATGCTGCCAGGTGACATCGTCGACCACTGCTGATATTTCGACAGGAGCACACCCTGCTATTATCAAAGCACAGTTGCACTCAAGGAAGCAATGTGCGAGCAAATTTAATTCCTCGGTTCGCAAAGGGTAAACAAGGAAGATAACACACACAGTACAAATAACCACAAAGACAACACAACCAAAGATGACCAACAACAGAAATATCAATAGTGACTTAATTGACAGATGAGCCAGCATTAATTCTGTCCCTTTGTTTTTTGACAAGAGACAGGCCCAAGCAGAATTTAAACAAAAACCATCATCTCTATTTTTAAGGTTGCTTGCTAGTTAATTTTGAGAGTTTCCTTAATAAGATTATCCCACTAAGTGGAATTGCTTGCCAGAATGTCTGTGTTGTTCTATTCCATACAATGACCAGTGGCAAGACAAATTCTGCAACAGCATATTTGCTCAGTTGTAAGCGTGTATGACATTTGTGTTCAATACACTGGTTTTCCACAGACAGATTGTCTGACCAATATATGTCATGCCATAACTGCAAGGAATATGATAGACACCAGCCTTATGCAAACCAAGGTCATCCTTTATGGACTCCAAAAGGGCCTTTTATCTTAGAATGTAGTTCTAAAAACACATTCACATCATATTTCTTCAAAATATAACCAATCCTGTTGGAAATGCTTCCTGTGTAAGGCTAAAAAGCCTTAGATTTAGATGCCACTTCATTACTGTCATCAGTCACCCGTTGCACAGTAGGCTGATAGCACAACACACATTTTACCTGCCTCTCACTATAACCATTCTGACAAAAGGTGACCTCGAGATGGCACAACTCAGCTGACGAGCTTTCAGCGTCGGAAATGACATGGAGTCTATGAACCAAGGTACGAAGTACTCCTTTCTTGTTCACCCTTTGCAAACAGAGGTATTAAATTCACTTGCACATTGCTTACTTGAGTGCAGTTGACCTTGATAATGGCAGGGTGTGCTCCTGTCAAAATATCGGCAGTGGATGACATCACCCGGCATCATACCCGTAATTTATTTGAAAATTCATTAAACCGGGAAAAGTTCAGGTTTCACAACAATCTGTCTGTCGGCATGAATGGCCATCAGTAAACTGTGGCCAGGAGACAGCTGGACCATCGATGTGGCTCACTTCAATGACTTCTACACAGCATGTGCCATATGGATCCCCTCCACAAACACCAGCTTGTCTGAATTGCGCATATGGGAACTCAATATATCCGACACTCCCACAGACCTAAACTGTTGCTAGTTCCTGCTCCCACCACCCTCCCTTTCCTGCAACCACTCTCTCCACACTCTTCATCACTTCTTCCCTTCCCCCAATTCCATTTGCATCCTTCCCTTTCTACTACTCTCTCCATGCTGTCTCCTCACCCCCACCACTGGGTTCTTCTGCTTCGCCTTTGCTAAATCCCACAGACTGACCACATTGACTGGAGACGGCGGTAGTGTTTGTGCGAGTGTTGCGTGTTTCTCTATGTCTTATGGTCATAACAGCCAAAAGCTCTTTAAAATTGTAATCTGTTTTTTGTACCTTTCTGAGCTTATCAAGCCGTCTCTGTGGTTAGAAGCAACCTATCCCTCTCAAAAATATAATTAAGGTCATACTATTATTACCAGTACAAATGAAACTGCAATGTAAATTAAAAATCTCAATAACATTTTTTTCATCTGTAAAGTTCAGTAATTAGCCCCATATTTTACAAACATTATATTCCTTCAAACCGTCTTGATTGCAAATTTTTTATTAGTTAATGACGCGTTTCGCCCTTTAGCAGGGCATCTTCAGATTATCTGCGTGACAGAATTTACCCAAAATTACAAGGCGGAATTACAAATGGTTATAATGGTGCATGCGCTTATTTTGTGTTAAGAAGACAGTATAAATGGTAAACAAAACTTACAATGAACTCCCCGAGGTGTGACACCGTAAGTTGTTATTGCGGTGTTTCAATTTTCCTGGAATGTTTTTTGGATTTCCTTGTTGCGCTACAAATGTTCGGGTAACAACGAATTACAGTTGGAACATACTCGGTAAAGATGTGAGAAACATAAAACCGATTTTTAAGATTACGTTAATCGAAGCGATGGTCTCTGATGACACAAGATAAGCCCCTGTTTACAATTGCACTCATGGGCTGTGGGTGGGCGTGGTGTGCTGTTCCACCGACTTGTACAGACTAAGGGAATGTGGGTAGGGAGTGACATAGGAAGCCGATGTATAAGACGGGACGGGTGAAATCTAGCTATCTGAATACAAATTTAACGAAAGGGAGGTTATTAAGCAGGACAGAAGTTTATAATTTATGTTGGTATTTGTATATGAGAGGAATTTTATTTGAACAGAGACATCATAATATCTAGGAATGTTTGATCTTTGCATGCCAACTGATCGTTTAGGTGGTGTGGGTGTCCAAAGTAAGCGCGCTTCGTTATCTCAAACTCTTCCAGTAAATTTAGCTTACGCCCCTTCTGCGCTATATGTAAGATTTGCATGTTGTCAATGGTAGGTTGTTGATGATCGGATACTTTAGTGTATTACGCAAAAGGGGAATGTTTTTTGAGTTGGCCTTTTTTTGTAAGGTGCTCAGTAAAACGTACTTTAAAGGTCTGGCCTGTCTGTCCTATGTCCTATATATTCAGCTGGGCATTCGGGACATTGTAGTTTGTAGACTCCTGAGGAAAGGTATCTGTCCTTATTGGTTTGTTCGTTGTGTGGGAGAATTTGCTGTATGCTCAAAGGGCATAATTCCGCCTTGTAATTTTGTGTAAATTCGGTCACGCAGATAATCTGAAGATGCCCTGCTAAAGGGCGAAACGCGTCATTAACTAATAAAAAAATTTGCAATCAAGACTGTTTCAAGGAATATTTGTTCTAACTGATTGCCGTTGTACACCATGGATTGGAAATCATTTTATATGAACCTGCCTTGTCGGGCTGCAAAAATGGTGGCATCATCCATGCAGAAGATCAAGCACAATATTATGAAGGCATCAATGAACATTATTTACAATAAACAGTGTCTATCTGATAAATTGATAGCAATTTACACCCATAAATATCTGAATGTTAAGAAATTTGAGTGTCCCCACATTACGTTATTCAAATGCGCTAAGACAATCATAACCAGCGAAATTAAACGCTGTTATAAAGAAAAAGACCGTTTAAATGCACAAGCTTTCAAGACTTATTTCAACGCTGTCAGGATCCTTCACATTGATGATTTAGATGATCTCCTAAGAATAATAAATGTAAATACGTTGGAAAGCAGCCAACTGATTAGCAGAACTGACAACAATAAGTTGAACAAATTAAGAGATTTATTCTCCTACTGCCCGAACTGTCAATAACCGTTACGATGACACATTCGAATTCGCTGATCGTCTGATAAATTTGATGGATATTAGTTTCAATGCTAGGCAAAGCGCTGTACTAGAAAAGTGCATGAAGTACAGTGTACAACCACATATGCAGGAGAGGTTGATCACTTCGTTAGCCGCAGATGTTAAAATTGCACTAGTTCTAATTGTTCAAAACAGTCCAAACTCAAATTATCGTGTAAGGCTAGTGACATCATCCAGAAGGCATTAACAAAACGTCCACCGTACTCTGATTCGATCATTTTAAAATCAGTTACGAAAAAACTCGGAGACGAAAACGCAATAATCGTGCGCGCCGATAAAGGCAACACAGAAGTCGTAATACACAAAGCAGATTATATTAACAAGACGTTGGCTTTCTTTGAAGAGAATGGCATATGAATGATAGATTCTGACCCCACTGCCAACTACTCGAAAGAACTAAAAAATTACCTTGAATTGTGCCTCTACATCATCCCCCCTGAAGAACTCTTAAAACTAAAGGTTATGAACCCTAGATCTCCTACATTAAGAGCCCAAATTAAGACCCACAAAATAAACTATCCTATACGACCTGTCATTAATGGAATCCGAAATCCGGGAGAACCTGCCTCTAAATTTCTGTTAAGTTTGTTGAAGAAGCTACTACTCCCTGAAGAAAGTTTTACTTTGCGCAATAGAAATCAATTAGTGGATTTATTGCATAACCAAATGTTTCCGAATGGTTGTTACCTCTTGACATTGGACATAAAAAATTTATATACTAATGTACCTCTTGAACAAACCATGACATCATCCAGCAAAACCTCTCCATGAAAGAAACACTTCTTCCAGACGAAATTGCTGAAATTGTCACTATTACGACCACATACAACCACTTTCCTTTTAACAACTCATTTTATAAACAAAACGACGGTTTAGCTATGGGTAGTTGTCTGTCAGGTTTCCTTGCCGATATACTTGTCAATCACATTGAATCTCAATACTTCCAACAAAAAAACTCCAATAAGCAAAAAAATACTTTTCTACAAGTGATATGTCGATGACATCCTGATTATTTTCAATGGCACCCTAGCTGATGTAACAGTTCTAGTTTATGAATTCAACAACTTACACCCGAAACTAACCTTTACACATGAAATAATGAACTCGTCCAGTGTCTTAAATTTTTTGGACCTACAGTTACAGTTAGCTGAAAACAAAGTGGTATTTCAAATCTATAGGAAACTGACCACAAGTGACTCAGTCATACATGCATCTTCATGCCATCCATGGCAATACAAAAGGAGCTTTTTAAAATCAATGATTAACAGAATTTTTGAGATTCTCCTTTCTGAAACTTCCGTCTATAAAGAAATAAATACTCTGGAATACATCGCCGAAATGAATGGTTACAACCAGTCCTTGGTTCGCAAAATGTACAATAAAAAATGTTCTAAAGATGTACCACAGCTTTACTCGGTAACACCTGACGAAGTTAAACGTATCCCCATTCCTTTCATGGGATATTTTTCTTATACCTAGCTAAACTCTTTCATGGCACAAACGTACAAGTCGTATTTAGTAGCCCTTTGAGCGTACAATTTATTTATTTACAATTACAATAACAATTTAGGTCTGTTACCTGGATAACTAAAACAGACCTTTACAATCAATTATTATACATCACAAATTACACCACTGCAACTCATATTAATTTATCAGATTGTTAAATTTACAAAACAAAATACAGTAAAGTAAAGTAACAAAGTAAATTACGCTACTACTACTAGTGGTGCACTGATTTACACTATCCATCTCATTTACACCACTGGATTTCTAGTCTAGATTGGATTTGGAAGGTAGCGAGGCAGCCAACACCAGAGAACTTATTCCAGTGACTTATCTCTTATACCTTGCTCACGCAAGGCGGGAAAGTCGTCCAGCTCTTCACTCCTTGCCTCAACTAACCTTCCGGTCATATTCGGTTCCATCCGTGGTGCCAAATCGATGTTAGCCGGCCAGACGCCAGGGATGGTGATGTCAATCCGGTTTTAGGTACGCAGTATATTGCTGCCAATGTATGCCTGTTGTTTCGCAGCAGACTATCCTCGATAGATCTGCTGCACGTGGGTTGATACTTTCTCAGTTAGTATAATTAGGATCTCTACTAACTCATCATTCCTTATTATCTCATAGATGTCCCTGGTGGGTATGGCTTGCCTCTCTACAGAGGCAACTCGTGCGTGTACTGGGCACTCGAAGATTACGTGTTCCGGGCTGCCTATCTCAGCACCACATTCACAAACTGCATCAGGCCGTTTCCCTATTTGGTGCAAGTGCACCGGGTAGGGTCCGTGACCTGTCAAAAAGTGCACTAATCCTTTAGATGGAAGAAATTTTAACTTCATCCTTTCTCTCACTGATGGTAGGAAGGAGTGTACGCGCCTGGCTGTTTCAGATGAATCCCAGTCCCGTTGCCAAATATCGTTAATGGCTTCGTTAATTTCTCTTTTATTTTCACAGACCCTCCCAATTATCCTTTCTACTTGAATGAAGTCGTGTCTTTCCACCAATAGACCGCCGCCCTTTTCCTGATTATTAAATCAATAGAGTAAAGCCCCATAATCACCGTGAGCCCATCCGTAGGTGTGGTCCCAAAAGCCCCAACCGATCTAATTATGATATTCCTTTGCACTCTTTTGACAGCCAACGAGGGCCTGACCAGTCTGAGCCTATGAGCCCAGGAGCTCGCACCGTACCCCATAATCGAGGCGAGTAAAAATGATAAAATTTGGTTACACTTGGAGGCAGATGGAACCTCCTCTGTCCTATTGAAATTATTTTGTTATATAATGCTAAGGTTTTATTTGCAACTCGCTCGATATGAGCATCAAAGTGGAGTCTCTGGTCGAGATAGACACCCAGGTATCTGGCAACTGTTTGCCGGCCAATTCTTTCGCCTGCAAATCTTATGATTGGGTCTCTTTGCAAATTTCCTTTGAAGAGCATGTAATTGGACTTTCCTGGTGCAACTGATAGTTTTACCTTGTTGCACCAGCTCTGAATTATTTCCGTGGCCACTGAGGCTCTGTCCTCCATCTGACGTCTTGAGTTCGATTGAACCAGAACGAGAAGATCGTCAGCATAGGCTACTGCCCCCAGTATCCCCGCCTCTTGCTGCAAGTTGTTCAGCAGCGGCTCCATATTTATATCCCAGAAAACTGGGCCAAGAACGGAGCCCTGAGGGCAAGCCTTGGTTACCCTCTTTGAAACGGTTCCACCTGGGGACACCAGCTCTAAAAGTCTCTCCTCGCAGTAGGCTCTCAGACAACCATATAGTGAGCCGGGACACTCCATTTCCCTTAAGCGGGAAAAGAGTGCCGGCCACCAAAGGTTGTCGAAAGCCCCCGCTATATCAATCATGATCCCGGTAACATATGTACATTCCGATGAGTGGACAAGCCTGGCCACCTGATTTATGGCGTCCTCCGTGGACTTGCCCCTCCGGAAGCCATACTGCCACTCATTCAGACCACATAGGACTCGATGACTCGCCAATCTGTCAGAGAGTAATTTCTCAAGAAGCTTCCCCAGTATATCGAGAAGGCAAATTGGTCTGTACGATTTGGGATTTAAAGGGTCTCTGTCCTCTCCTTTGCTCAAGATAACAACATGAGCTCGTTTCCAACACCTAGGATATTCCCTCTGTATTAAATATTGATTATACAGTTCAGTTAAAACTGGAACCAACTTTGGAGCTAAATGTTGTAGCACTTCTACAGGAATCTTATCCGGTCCTGGTGCTTTCCCCCTTTTTAGGGATTGAATTTTCTCATTGATTTCTCTATACGAAAATGGGTATACCTGAATCTCATTAATATACGGCTGTCGAAGTTCCTCTCTTAACTGGGTTTGTTCTTGAGAGTCTTCCTCTATGACATCATCTGGCAACAACACTTCTAGTAACCTTTCAGCTGTGGTTCGCCAATCTGTTGTGGCTTCTTGACCACAACGCAGAGATGACAACACAGTGGGGGCTCTAACTTTCCCTCTTACTATCTTATAGGGTATTCCCCAGGGGTCCAAGCACATATTTTCCCTTACAAATTTTTCCCAGCTCCTGTGCCTAACTTCCTGGATTTTGGCTTTGTACTCTATTTTCTTACGTCTGTAAATTTCTAATAGGTATCTTCTCTGATCTGGGAAAAGACTTCTTTGATAACGTTTCCGCGATCGTCTCACAGATCGACGAAGGTCATCGAGCTCCGTGGACCATGATAAAGAACTCGGTGCTGTCGACCTTCTCGTGTCCGGGACAACTTCCTCAATCACCCTCTGAATTGAAAGATAAAGTTCTTGCGCCTACGCGTGAACATCCAGGGGCTCTCCCAACTCTGGAGGATCAAAACGTTGGAGAAGCAAGTCCCAATTCGTTTTCCCAAAGTTCTTGACTAACTGCCACTGAGCCGGTTCAGAACCAATTTCTCCAATACTGAACTCTATAACATTGTGGTCACTATTGACCACTTTATCTAAAACTTTCCAATCATGGATTTTTGTCATAATACCTCCTGTGGCTAGTGTAACATCGATGTTGGATTCAACACCCGCCCTGTTACAAAACGTGGAGGGGTTACCCCCCTCGTTAAGAACATGCAGGTCCAGCTCCATGATTAGATCTTCAAGTAAAGCTCCTTTCTCATCACGAGTATCGCTAAACCAGATCAGTGACTTTGCATTTGCATCCATCGTTATTATAAGTTGCTTACCCACTAGTGCTCGAAAAATAGTTCTAACTTGTATTAGATAAATATCTATATCATGTGCATACTGACAATAAACATTGATGATATACCAACTACTATTATGAAGCAAAACTTGAATTACAACAATATGTTCATTACAAAATTGTGTCAGTTTGACTACTCTTATGGCTTTATTAAGAATGACGATGGATGCCATAGGCTGATCACCGTGCATTATGACTTGCGATGTAACAGGCATACTTGGGATCTTGCCCCTACAAATGTATGCTTCCTGTAGACAAAGAATATCTACTTCCTTGTCCTCTGCAACTTTTCTAATTTCATGCGTAGCAAGTTTACTAAGCTGTGCATTTAATTGAAATATTTTTAAGGGCATAGCTATGGATGATGTGTATGCACGTAACAGTCAGGAAACGATCGACATTGGTCAGAGACCAAGCGAACATAACCAATCACCATTTGTTTATGAATATTTCCAAGATCAAAAACTTTATCCTCCAGAACTGAGAAGGTAACCCTGGCGCCGTCCGGGTGCCCATAACGCACGAGCTGCCTCAACGCAGTAGTTAGTACATTGGGTTCTTCGAGTCTACTCATTCTGACTGCATCATCATATAATTCATACAACTTGCCAGGTGAAATTTTTACATTGAGTCCCTGGCTGATTTACATTACAAGACTGATCTAAATCTTGCTTGGTGTCTTCTTCCCCAACATCTAGGAAGACGTTTTGACCCGATTCGCCGTCTTCCTTCGCCTTCTTCTTCAACGAAAGTGCCTTCTTCTTGGTTTCTTCTTCTTCATCTTCTTCTTTCTTCCTGGTCTGGATACCTACATTTATCCTTACCCTAGGTTCTATATATACTTCATCTATCTCTGCAATTTCCAAGTCCTGCATCGCTTCACATCCTTCATGAAGTGCACTGTCTTTAGAAACTCTTAGGGCCTGTTTATTAACCAAGGCCCTCTGCTTATCACGTTTGATTTTTGCAGGAGACTTACGTTTACTTATTATGTGAGCGGAACTATCCATAATCAGTTCTTTGTTTTAACCTACTGAGAAACATTTTGTAAGTCGAACATTCAGGACCTGGTTTATCACATTTCTTCTTCCGATATTTACACGGAATACAGATGGCCTTTTCCTTCTTGTTGGGACAGTCTGTCCTCATATGACCTGTCTCTCCACAATGTGCACACACTGAGTGCTTTTTATCACAGAATCTGCCCAAATGGTTCAAGTCACAACATCTATTGCATCTGGGTACCACGGTGTAATCTCTTACTGTTAGGGAGTTATATCCGACATAGATTCTCCCAATTTTCATTATCTCTTTCCTGAGTTCGGGAGAACTTTCAAAAACATGATGAATTGTCTCTTTGTCTTTTTCTCCTCTTTTGAATCTTAATTTAAATTCTTGCAGAAATTTCTCTTTTGTGTATCGATCAACAAAATTTTGTTCATACACTGCTTCGAGTACATCTTCATTATTCATGTAAGATGGAATACCCAACATAATTAACAAGGGCCTTCTCTTCCTTGGGGTCTCACAGTTGTACTTCGAAGACAGTGTCTGATTATTCAAAATCTTGCCCGGGTCTTCTGTGGCCGGGAGTTCTATCACCAATGCATTTTTTGCTACACGGACCTTGTTAATTTTCATTTTCTCCTTTTTGGGATCCATCGTTTTCATAAACGTTTGCTTTACTTCTTCAATGTTATTACCTTCTTTTGGTTTTATAAAAATAGTGGAGACCGGTCTCACGACCGACGTCTCCACTATAGCTCGATTAGTTGGACTCACGGCTACAGTTGCATAATTCTTTGCTGGAGCTGATCTTAGTATCTCGTTTTCTCTTCTGAGCTCCTCGACTTGACCTTCCAGCTTGGCAGTGATAACTGCCCAGTTAACCAATTTATCTTTGATTGTACGAATATGTTTAACAGGTATATTACCCTTACCTGAAGCAGCCAGCTGGTCCAGGAAATCTACGACCTCTGTGTACTTTTCAGAGGCCAGGAAGCCCGATCCCTCTGGCGCCCCGGTCGTCGACTCCTGTGAGCGTAGTGACGATTGTGAATTAATATCTAAAAGAGAATCAGAATTTGCCATGGTGTTCCCACGAGCAGCTAGGGATACCGGTCCGCCTGGGCGTTGCCCCGCTCACCCAGGTAAGCCAATTATACAACTGGAGTTCGGCTGGTGCTCCAGAGGTGGTCCGTTAAAGACTGACTATACCTCGCAGCCATACATCCCCTCGGCACAGACTCCACCTTAGGATTGAGGGGTGATTATAGTGATTTTCCTTTCACGCTACCCGGGCAGTTAAGCCGAGGTACCCAGTCCACACAGCGTGCGACGTTCCTCCGGGCGCCTCACGGCGGTCTTTGAAGCACTCTGTGGGTTTCCGGAACAGAGACGGCAGCGCCTTACCACCTCTGCGCACCCTCACCCTTTCGTCCCCTGACAAGTTAACATGTCAGGGTTAGCGTCCGGCACCACGAGGAGGCGGATAAGGGCACTTGGGAAGGAGAGGCTATATTAGACGCATCCATTCCCCGAGGACTTGAGATACCACTTGGTGCCCGACTGCGCGATCGCCGGGCCGAGAACCGGCAGGGCGCTGGTCCAGTCGGCCACCTTGTGGTACCTCGCATCCCCTGACGTCTGTTACCAACCGTTCGCAAGGGGGTCGGAGACTACCCCGCCCATCTGGTCGCGGCATGAGACGTCGCCGGACCCTTTGAGCATACAGCAAATTCTCCCACACAACGAACAAACCAATAAGGACAGATACCTTTCCTCAGGAGTCTACAAACTACAATGTTCCGAATGCCCAGCCGAATATATAGGACATAGGACAGACAGGCCGGACCTTTAAAGTACGTTTTACTGAGCACCTTACAAAAAAAGGCCAACTCAAAAAACATTCCCCTTTTGCGTAACACACTAAAGCATCCGATCAGCAACCACCTACCATTGACAACATGCAAATCTTACATATAGCACAGAAGGGGTGTAAGCTAAATTTACTGGAAGAGTTTGAGATAGCGAAGCGCGCTTACTTTGGACACCCATACCAACGATCAGTTGGCATGCAAAGATCAAACATTCCTAGATATTATGATGTCTCTGTTCAAATAAAATTCCTCTCATATACAAATACCAACATAAATTATAAACTTCTGTCCTGCTTAATAACCTCCCTTTCGTTAAATTTGTATTCAGATAGCTAGATTTCACCCGTCCCGTCTTATACATCGGCTTCCTATTTCACTCCCTACCCACATTCCCTTAGTCTGTAGAAGTCGGCGGAACAGTACACCAAGCCCGCCCACCGCCCGTGAGCGCAATGGTAAACATGGGCTTATCTTGTGTCATCAGAGACCACCGCTTCAATTAAGGTAATCTTAAAAATCGGTATTATGTTTCTCACATCATTACTGAGTATGTTCCAACTGTAATTCGTCGTTACCCGAACATTTGTAGCGCCACAAGGAAATCCAAAAAACATTCCAGGAAAATAGAAACACCGCAATAACAACTTACGGTGTCACACCACGGAGAGTTCATTGTAAGCTTTGTTTCCCATTTATACTGTCTTCTTAACACAAAATAAGCCCATGTACCATTATAACCGTTTGTAATTTTGCCTTGTAATTTTGTGTAAATTCTGTCACGCAGATAATCTGAAGATGCCCTGCTAAAGGGCGAAATGCGTCAGTAACTAATAAAAAATTTGCAATCAATACGGTTTGAAGGAATATTTATTCTAACTGATTGCTGTTGTACACCATGGATTGGAAATCATTTTATTTTACAAACTGTGTTGGTGAGGATGAGGTTGCTGCAGATACCCAATGAGGGACAGCGCAACAAGTGCTCCAGGTTGTAGAAAGTGAAGTGCTGGTACACTCTGCAACCCAGCTAACAGGGTCAGAACTCGTGTCATTGCAACATGCAGCGCAAAATGGAGCAAAGTGTTGTAGTGCAACAAGGTTCGCTACATGTCTCAAGCTCAAATCAAGCTAATTAAATCATTTATTTTATTTTATTTATTTCAATGGAGTATTAAGGTCTTTAATGATAGAAACTTCCCAGGGAACTATGTATTTTCAGGTTGCAGGCAAATGCAAAGTGTTTGAGTTGCTACATCTAAGAAATTCTAGGATGCACAGAACAACTTACACCTAGAAACTTCATGGGGGGGGGGGGGGGGGGAGTATGTATTGTTTTAAGCTGCTTGTGTTTTAAGAGTATTGTGTATTATCACTTTTACATTTGTCTTCATAGTGGAAAGTCAGTTAATATTCCATACTTAGTGTTGTAATAAAATGGAATTTAACTTTTAAATGAATGAAGAAGTTATTTAAGTTGCTACAATAACTGAATGTTCAGAAAAGTGAAGTCTGATAATAGGTGTTGCAGAAATGTCATTACGGAAACAGGCTAGCTGGTTCTGTCATAAATAACACCACTTGTGCTGCTAACTTTGGACAAGCAATCTCTTTATAATTAATATAAAGTGTGGTGTCTAAGTAAACTTCACGGTCAACACATCGCAGCGTTAACATCAAGTATTATTTCAAATTAAGCAAAACAGCAGTGGAGACCCATGGATGTTACTGCAAGTGTATGGTGTTGAAGCAGTGACTAAAAAGGTATTTGTTTGAGTGCTTTAAACACTGTAGAGACTGTAAGGAAGGTGTCAACGATGAGCGACATTCAGATTGACCGTCCACACTCGGAGTCGCAGACAACTTCGAACAAGTGTGACGGATGCTTGCGGATGATTCGTGGCTGTTTTTGAGAAAGATAACAGACGAGTAGAAGATCACCACAATTTCGCAATGGTTGTGGGAGTCCAACAGCAAGTGACCTCATTGCTTCGAGCGATTCCACAACAAGCATTTGCTGATAATTTCCAACAGCTGTACAACCGATTCCAGAAATGTATTGTAGCCAATGGCAATTACTTTGTCTGTAACTCTTTGATTACTATTTTTATGAGACCATTCACCAAACTTTTCAGGCACACCTTGTACTAAATTGTACTTGAGTATTATTTTCATTTAAGTTATGATGATTGTGCTTGGGCTGTGCGCAAAAATACATACCATTATCTTTATTTTGGGCAACATTACATGTGTCACTCATCGGACTTTCCATGACACACAGTACCTAGAAAGCTCTGCTAAAAAGCACTTGCAGAAGGTAGATGATGCATTGAAAAACACAAATACAGCCTTCAGATTTCAGTTGCATTGCAATGCATTCCCAAGTAGATCAGTATCATTTCTGTGTAGTCTTTGTTGAAATTTCTGTATAGTCTTTGCTGGAATTCATTGCAGTGGTTAGCTACAATTGTATTTGCAACTTTAAATAAATAATATTTATGTTCTGAATAGTCAGTGGTACACTGTATAAAGTAATAAACCTCACGCTCAACTAAAAACGAATGAGCTTACTTTTACATGTTGAATTAAAATTTAGTGTTATTTACTGTTACAATGAAAGATTTTTACCAGATGGTAAAAATAATATATGCTTTATTTTCTTAGTTCTGGGATAGCTGTCCCAGTTATTAGCAGCAGCAGCAACAACAAAAAAAACAGTTCTTCTTCCCAGAAAGCAACACGGAGCATTTCTTCTGTAGAGGAGCTGTGCAAGCACAGTAATATCAGTATTAGAGTGCCTACATCTTCACTTGGGATGAAGAGGCAATCAAGTGGTTCTGATGAGTCCATTTTGTTTTCACAAGGTGGTAAGTACAAATTTACTATTTTTAAGCTATGCTGTTCCATGAAATTCTTATTTTATTCCTGGTATGGGAAGTTTGTACTAAAATCCATTGATCAATAGGGTTATGTAAATATAACCTTATTTTTTGGCAAAATTCACATAAGAAATCCATACCCCTTGAATCATTATAATATGCACAAATCAAAAAGGATTCATACTACATACCTGAAGAAAGGGTCTTAAAGTTGTTACTGTTTGGAGGGGGGGGGGGAGAGTTATTGTGTAGCTTTCCTAGTGAAATGTTTGCTTTTTCAAAATCTTCCAACTGATTGTTCCTCCTCTCCCCTCTCCAAACTTGGTTGTTTTTGTTCTTTTGGCTCTACTAAAATTTCCAGTTAACAAGCAGCAGCATTTTTCTGTCTACTCAGTAGTTCCAAAATCTGCAGAATATAATTTTGACTTTGTCAGCATTAACAGATGCATCATTCATACTTACAAATTATACTGATAGAATTAACAAAGTACTTGGCATAGAAGAAGAACCAAGAACAACTCTAGTCGCACATTAGGGAAAGACTTATGTGTGGTCAAAATACAGTAGAACCTCGTTTTTACGCTTTACAGGGGACTTCAGTGAAATGGTGTAAAATGCAGGAAAATGTAAAATGCAGGATATAATGTTTTAAATGGTAAAATATGCTTACTGGATCAGCCTTGCATTTTCATAGTTTATGTGTGATATATGTCTATAATAGACATCTAAATACTCGCCAGGGAGTTGATTATACAATAAAGGTTATGCAAATTTTTACTATTGTAAACACCAGGCAAACTGGTAATTTTATGGGAAGTAGAAATTTTTTTACGTAATTTCATTCATTATAATCAAGGATGCCACTGCTAGGCTGTAACACATCTTCAAAATTACCTGAACCGCTTCGATAGATTTCATTTGGACGCTGCTGCCAGGCTATTTAACACAGCTTCAAAATTACTGCCTTTTACCGGAATTAATTATTTACATAGTAAAACTCCTACAGTTCCGTTCTTTTTGTATTTTTCGATGTTTCACATGACAATATTAGTATTATCGCTTTTTTGAGGTTGTGGGTATTATGATATCCAACTTTGACAGATAAAGTTTTTATTAATCAGAAATATGTATCTCATAAACAACGCAAATATTTATTCTCACTTCAACAAAGCATCTGGTTCTGATTGATTGAGTACACGCCAGCCGCTCTGGCAAAGAAGCTAGCGGAATGGCGAACTACACCGCCACAAATCAGTGTTATTCTCTTGTCAACAAACCATTCTGTTTGTCTGAGTACATGCCAGGCAAGTCAACAATGAAACGCGAAATATACGTCCCCCCAGGGGGCCCACAGTTCTTTTGTGGGTACGTGTGTAGCGCGCACGGGGCCCCGAGCCGGAGCAGCCTTTCTTCTGCCCCAGGCTGCTTCACTGTCCCTCCCGGTTTATGCCTTCGCCCGGAGACGGGCATATTTCGTGAGCTACGGTGGTTCTTGTTGTGGTTTTTCTTCCTTCGTCCTTCCTTTCTTACCCTTTGTTTTTTCTGTCTTTCTCTCCTTGAGCTCTCCTAGCCTTCTTCTCCTCATTAGTCTCCGCTTCGGCGTTTGAGACACTTCTTCCTTGTTTCTCTTCATTTCCTATCCTCTTCTTCTTTCCTCCCTGTGCGTGTCTGAAGGCCGACCCACGCATTTTCGTGCGTAGCAGGTGACGGGATAACGCGTAATTCCCCGCCCCGGGTAGACAAGTAAGGCACGTACGTACCCCCTGGTAAAGGCCAGGCCCAGGGAGGGGTGATTACCCGAGCTGGTACCTTCCGAACGTGCCGATTGGTCCCTCCGTCAGTTCTCGGGAGGTGTGACCTGAGGTGTGAACAATCACCTAAGGCGGGTAAGCCCTCGGAGAGGGCCCCCACTAGGAAGGAGCGCGCCATCGGAGACGCCGGTAATCACGGGGGACACTTCCGCGATGACTTCCTTATCTTCTTTCGTGACGTTGACCCATAAACGTAAGTTAGACTCGCCTCAGCCTAAAAAGACTCTGCCTAATGTGCCTAAATTTCTGGTTGTCTCTCGCACCGACGGAAAGGATTTCAATTCTGTCAATCCTTTCGTTATACAGAAAGGTGTAGATGCAATTTCTGGCCCTGTTAAAACCTGTTCACGTCAGCGCAATGGCACGTTGTTGCTGGAAGTGGAAAGTGCCTTCCAAGCCCAAAAACTGATACGTACTACGTTGTTGCACACTTTTCCAGTTAAGGTCGAAGCGCACCGCACACTCAACTCGTCACGGGGGGTAGTCTTCACGAGATCCCTTGACGGGTTGTCTGATGAAGACATCCAATCGTATATGTCCGATCAGGGTGTGACAGCCGTCCACAGGGTGATGAAAAAGGTCGATAACCAATTGACACCGACTCGTACTGTGTTTTTGACGTTCGACAGAGTTGACCTCCCGTCGAAGGTCAAAGCAGGGTATGAAGTCATCTCCGTCCGACCTTATGTACCTAACCCAACGCGCTGTTTTCAGTGCCACAGGTACAACCATACCCGTGAACATTGCCCAAATGCAGCAAAGTGTGTCACTTGTGGTAGGGACGCCCATGAGGGGGATTGCCCACCTCCGTCCCCTCACTGCCTAAACTGCAACGGTGACCATGCGGCATCCTCTCGCGACTGCCCTGTATACAAGGATGAGAAAGTAATACAGCAAATTCGGGTTACGGAGAAGGTATCGACATCTGCCGCTCGTAAGTTGTTGGCGAGTCGAAAGCCCACTGTCCTCCCAGCGGGTACATACAGTAAGGTACTCACCTCAACTCGACCTACCAAGGATTCCAGTACCCAGACATGTGACTTGACTTTCGCTGACACAGTTGTGCGATCCGCCAGCCCGAAGATTGCCCGTTCCACGTCCCCGCTTCCTTCTGCTGCTTCTAGGGTACAGTCTTCGTCAAACTCTAGTAAACCGCGAGCACCTAAACAAGATGCCCGGACCTTGAAAAAGGAACCCGTCCGTGAGGATTTTCTGCGTTCTCAGGCTTCCCAACCGTCAACTGCCTCTTCCCGCCGTCACTCTTCCAGAAGAGCTGACAAGAAAAAGAGTTCCTCTCCTTCCCCGCCGAGGCGTGACCCATCTGTCGCGCCGTCCAACAGTTGCCGGCCTCGGCCGTCTTCTGTTTCACCGGGACGCTCCGTTTGCCGGGCGCCCGGCCCTTTACCGGCGGTGGAAACTGCCCCTCCTGATCACCTCAGGGAGGTGGCAGGCGCGTCGGTCGAACAAATGGAACAAGACCCTTTACCCCCAGACAGCGATAGCAGTGCTCCCTCGAAATCCGGTCCTCAGCGGCCGTCGAGGTGACCCCGCTCGCTACTTGGTTTTTATCCCTATTTCTTCTCTCATTTTTATCATGGCGCTCCTTCAATGGAACATTCGCGGCATTCGTTCTAATCGGGAGGAGTTAAAATTACTCCTTCGATTGCACTGCCCGCTTCTAGTCTGCCTCCAGGAAACTAAGTTGCGTCCACGTGATCGTGCAGACTTTCCACACTACACCTCTGTGCGGTTCGACCTGCCACCCGTGGAAGGTGTCCCAGCCCATGGTGGGGTTCTGATGCTCCTTCGAGACGACGTCTATTTCCATCCCATTTCCTTGCACACTCACCTACAGGCAGTTGCCGTCCGCATCACCTTATCCACATTTACCTTCTCCCTCTGTAATATATATTCGCCATCGTCATCTGCCCTTACTAGGGCAGATGTGCTAAACCTTGTTGACCAGCTCCCTTCACCTTTCGTGTTGGTAGGCGATTTAAATGCCCACCACCCCCTATGGGGCTCTCCGGCACCTTGTCCGAGAGGCTCCCTTTTGGTGGACATTCTCCACCACCTCGATCTTGTCTGCCTCAACACCGGTGCACCGACCTTCCTTTCTGACACAACAAACACTTATTCCCATATAGACGTCGCAATGTGCACTCCTCAGCTTGCCGGTCGGTTTGAGTGGTATGCACTTTCTGACACGTACTCGAGTGACCATTTCCCTTGTATCATCCACTTCCTACATCATTCCCCATCTCCACGTCCCACCAGTTGGAACATTTCTAAAGCCGACTGGGGGCTTTATTCTTCCATGGCTGTTTTTCACAATCAGAATTTTCCCAACTCTGACAGTCAGGTCGAATACCTCACAGAGGTTATTCTCACTGCTGCTGAACGTTCCATACCTCGTACATCCTCTTCTCCACGTCGTGTCCAGGTCCCTTGGTGGACTGCAGCCTGCCGCGACGCGCTTAGAGCCCGGCGCCGTGCTTTACGCACCTTCCGCCGCCACCCAACTTTGGAGAATTGCATCAATTACAAACGTATGAGAGCGCAGTGCCGTCGTATCATAAACGACAGCAAGAAAGCTTGCTGGACTGCTTTTACTAGTTCTTTTAACCGTTTTACTCCCTCCACGGTTGTCTGGGGTGGCCTACGCCGTTTGTCCGGCATCAAGGTCCACTCCCCGATTCCTGGCCTGACCGTGGAGAACGCAGTCCTCGTGGACCCAGCTGATGTTTCAAATGCATTGGGTCGTTTCTTTGCGGAGGTTTCGAGCTCTTCCCATTACCACCCTGCCTTTCTCCCTCGCAAACAGGTAGAGGAGGCACGGCCGCCTTCTTTCCGCTCTTTCAATCGTGAAAATTATAACGTCGCCTTCACCATGCAGGAGCTAGATCGTGCTCTCGCCCTGTCCCGGTCTTCTGCTCCCGGGCCCGATTCCATTCATATTGAGATGCTGAAGAACCTCTCTCCTGCGGGCAAGTGCTTTCTTCTTAGTACCTACAATCGCATATGGACTGAAGGTCATGTTCCCACAAGTTGGCGTGAAGCCATTGTTGTCCCCATCCCCAAACCAGGGAAGGACAAACACCTTCCTTCCAGTTATCGCCCCATTTCTCTGACGAGCTGCGTCTGTAAGGTGATGGAACGCATGGTTAACGCTCGGTTGGTCTGGCTCCTCGAATCTCGCCGCCTTCTGACTAATATCCAATGCGGTTTTCGTCGACACCGCTCTGCTGTTGACCACCTCGTTACGTTGTCGACCTTCATTATGAACAACTTTCTAAAGAAGCGTCAAACAGTAGCAGTGTTCTTCGACTTGGAGAAGGCATACGATACCTGTTGGAGAGCGGGCATTCTCCGCACATTGCACACATGGGGCCTTCGGGGCCGCCTTCCTCTTTTCATTCAAGCGTTTTTGGCGGATCGCAAGTTCCGGGTACGGGTGGGCTCTGTTTTGTCAGATACCTTTTGCCAGGAGAATGGGGTACCACAGGGCTCCGTCTTGAGTGTGGCGCTCTTTGCCATTGCAATCAATCCGATCGTAGATTGCCTTTCAGCCGACGTCTCCGGATCTCTTTTTGTTGACGATTTCGCAATTTATTGTAGCGCCCAGCGGACGTGTCTCTTGGAGCGTTCTCTCCAACGCTGTCTTGACCGTCTATATTCCTGGAGCATCGCAAACGGCTTCCGATTCTCCACTGAGAAAACTGTGTGTATCAATTTTTGGAGATACAAGGAATTTCTTCCACCTTCTCTACGTCTCGGCCCTGTTGCTCTCCCTTTCGTGGAGACTACGAAATTCTTGGGACTCATGTTGGATCGGAAACTTTGCTGGTCCACACACGTGTCCTACCTGGCTGCCCGTTGTGCCCGATCCCTTAACGTTCTTCGTGTCCTCAGTGGCACGTCATGGGGAGCGGATCGTACCGTCCTGCTTCACCTTTACCAGGCCATTGTTCAGTCGAAGCTCGACTATGGAAGCCTTGTATACTCTTCAGCACGGCCGTCGATTCTCCGCCGTCTCAACTCTATCCACCATCGTGGATTACGTCTGGCGACCGGTGCATTTTATACCAGCCCTGTTGAAAGTCTGTATGCCGAGGCTGCTGTGTTACCCTTGACCAATCGACGTGACATACTCTTGTGTCAGTACGCATGCCGCCTACGGTCGATGCCCAACCATCCATCTTACCGATTATTTTTTGACGACTCACTCGATCGCCAATATCAGTTGTCTGCGATTGCCTTGCTTCCACCGGGAGTTCGGTTTCGCCGCCTGCTACAGCGGCTCGATTTTACCCTTCCTTCCACCCTTCGGTTGAGCGAAAGCCCATTGCCACCGTGGCATCAGGCCCAGGTTCACACACACCTCGAACTTAGTTCGCTCCCCAAGGAGAGCACTCCGGATTTGGTATTCCGCTCGAGGCTTGTCGAACTCCGTTCGCGGTTCGATAATGCCGTATTTATTTACACTGATGGTTCCAAGAGCACTGCCGGTGTCGGATCTGCCTTCGTCGTCGGGGACAACCGTTTCCAATACAAGCTCCCTGACCGGTGCTCGAACTTCACGGCTGAGCTTTTCGCCCTCCACCAGGCCGTTTTGTATACCTGCCGCCACCGCCAACCTTTCTATGCCATCTGTTCGGACTCCCTTAGTGCCCTGCAGAGTCTTAAGGACCCTTTCTCGAACCATCCTCTCGTGTATCGGATCCAACGCTCCCTCCAGTTGCTGGCGGATGACAGCTGTCACGTTTCTTTCCTGTGGGTCCCTGGCCATGTGGGTGTGCCCGGGAATGAGGCCGCCGACACAGCAGCCAAGGCAGCAGCTCTTTTGCCTCGCATGGCTACCTTTTGCGTCCCATCGGACGATGTTCAACGGGCTCTTCGCCGGAGTATCGTGTCGCAATGGCACAGTGTGTGGCTTTCACTGTACAACAATAAATTGCGTACTGTCAAACCGATCCCGACCGCTTGGAGGACATCCTCACGCCCCTCTCGGCGGGAGGAGGTCATCCTGGCTCGGTTGCGGATCGGTCATTGCCGTTTCAGCCACCGTCACTTGCTATCCGCCGAACCTGCACCGCTATGCTCCTGCGGTGAACTGCTGACAGTGCGACATGTTTTACTGACTTGTGTTAATTTTAATCATCTCCGTGTAGCCCTTCACTTTCCGTCTACTCTGGAGGAAATTTTAGCTGATAACACACGAGCAGCTGCTCGAGTTTTGCGTTTTTTCAATTTGGCCAACTTATCCAAGGATATTTAACCCTTTTAATTGTCTTTTATCTTTCGTTTTTAGCCTCTTGTTGATGTTCTGACAGTCTCCATTTTTTTGAGATCATAGCGAATCTATGTTCTTGGCTGGGCGCTAATGACCATAGAAGTTGTGCGCCCTAAAACCACAAAAAAAAAAAAAAAAAAAAAAAAAAAAAAAAAAAAAAAAAAAAAACAATACGTTTGAATAAACGCAAAGTGTCAAGAAACTCGAATGCGAAAAATTTTTGAGCGCTATACTTTAAGGGGAAAGCCATGCTAGTGTCAATTTATGTACGTTACGCCATTTTTCTTCACGAACATGCTTTAAAAAGTGTAAAACGCAGGAAAAGCGTTAATATGTTAATGCAAAAACGAGGGCGAATTAACATTGTAAACATAGGAAATTTGACGGGACCGACAAAAAAATGGTGTAAATGGCGGGAAAACGTAAAAATCGAGAATGTAAAAACGAGGTTTTACCAGTAGAACCTCGTTTTTACACTTTTCAAGGGACTTCAGTGAAATGGTGTAAAATGAGGAAATAATGTTTTAAATGGTAAAATATGCTTACAGGACCAGCCTTGCATTTTCGTAGTTTATTTGTGATATATGTACATAATAGGCATCTAAATACTTGCCAGGAAGTTTATTATACAATAAAGGTTATCCAAATTTTTACTATTTTAAGCGCCAGGCAAAATGTAATTTTATGGGAAGTAGCAACTTTTGACGTAATTTCATTCATCATAACCGAGGACGCCGCTATTTTAAGCGCCAGACAGAACTGGTTATTTTATGGGAAGTAGAAATTTTTGACGTAATTTCATTCATTATAATCGAGGACGCCACTACCGGGCTATGTAACATCTTCAAAATTACCTGAACTGCTTCGATAGATATCGTTTGGACGCCGCTGCCAAGCTATGTAACATCTTCAAAATTAGTGCCTTTTACCGGCATTAATTATTTACGTAGTAAAACTCAAAATGTTCCATTCTTTTGGTATTTTTAGATGTTTCACACGACAATATTAGAGAATTTGTTTGCATTCTCAAGTACAAACATATGCATACGTATTTTTCTAACGTTTGCATAGGATCGGCATCTCTCACTATTATCGCTTTTTTGAGGTTGTGGGTATTACGATACCCAACTTTGACAGGTAACGTTCTTTATTAATCAGAAATATGTATCACAAAAACAACGCAACTCTTTATTTTATTCTCAACTCAACAAAGCAACCGGTTCGGATTGTTTCAGTACACACCAGACACTCTGGCAAAGAAGCTAGCGGAAAGAGGAACTACACCGCCACAAATCAGCGTTATTCTCTCTTCAACAAACCGTTCTGTTTCTCTGAGTACACGTTAGGCGCTCTTGCAAAGAAGCTGGTGGAAAGAGGAACTACATTGCCACAAATTGGCGCGTCGTAAGTCAACAAAGAAATGCAAAATATACATTTGAATAAATGCGAAGTATCAAGAAACTCAACTGCGAATAATTTTTAAGCGCTATACTTTATGGGGAAAGTCATGTTAGCCTCAATTTATGTACAATACATAATTTTTCTTCACCAACATGCTTTCAAAAAGCGTAAAACGCGGGAAATGTGTGAATATGTTAACGCAGAAACTAGGGCGAATTAACATTGTAAACATAGGATATTTGACGGGACTGACAAAAAATGGTGTAAATGGCGGGAAAACGTAAACACCGAGAGTGTAAAAATGAGGTTTTACTGTATATTCCTTAAATTACAGCATGATATTAAATTTAAACTCTGAGGAGCTAACTACAGTATCACTGAAATGCATAAAAAATCTCTTTACCATTCAAATTTTGTTATACATAGGTTATGTGAAAGTATAAAAGCTAGCATACTATGTTGTTCTTTCATTCCATTGTGTCACACAGGAATACTGTTTGGCACAACCTTGGTAAGTCAATTCAAAGTTTTCAGACCCTATAAACATGCAGTAAGGGTTATTTGTGGCTTGAACTTAAGAATATCTTGCAGGGGGAACTACTTATCGCTAGCAAGTTATTTGTCTTTCAAGTGCAAATATTCTTAAGATGTATTTTTGACTGATTCCACATTCACAAGGGCAATTATATTTGGGGTCTGTTGTAGGTAGATTAGCATATCTGCTCTTATTTTTTAAGTATTTATTGTGTGTTCTTCTTTCTGACATGTTCTATATCGAAGAGTATCTCCTCAAAATGGATCAATTGGAATAAAAATGTATGTATATCTAATTTCATACAGTTGCCTTTAAGAGGATCATTAAGTTACAATGTATTGTAAAATGAAAGGGAATTGGAATAAAGTTATAACTTTCAGATAAGAAATGGCTGGATTAGTAACACAAATTTGTTAAATGAAATAGAGGAAATTTAGATTGGAACTGACCAGTGTATGTTTTTTCTCCCTTTGAGGTGATAAAAGATCCTCGGGAACAACCACAAATGTTCATTTTCTTATTGTACAGCTTTGTCAGTTATAGCAAAAAGTTGTGTCATTTAAGTGTTACAAGAATGTCTCTTAATTGGGAAACAACAATGTGTTTTCTGTTAAATTCTTCAACCAAAAATGAATACATATCAGAAATGTAACTTTCATTGAACACAACTGTATCTCTTCACAAATGTTGGATTGAAAAGTGTCACTAAAATTTTACATGTTACTTGCTGGCAAGACCGTATTTAGGCAGTTGTAACGTGCAGCTGCACAGGGCAGCAAAATTTTGTGGGCGGCAACATTTTGCCTTTAAAAACAAATTTAATATAATTTCAAAGATAATTGAATCATCATTATTCAGAGTTTGGATTACAGAAATAAATTTCAAAATTCATGTAGTTATGTTGAGTATTATGTTCCCTCCCCCCCCCTTTCTAGAAATCAGCCCAGATACTAGGAGGAAGGGGGGGTGTAAAATAAATTACTGCACAGGGGTGTCGCATACCCTAAATATGGCCCTGCCTGCTGGCAATCATGACTATTGTTGGAAGACCCAAGTAAGGCATTAATTCTGGTACAAAATCACAGGGACAATGTGAGTGTAGTGAGTAGTGCTACCAGGGTGTCAAATCTAAAAGCCATTGTATATCTTTAGACTTTTCCAGTGCAAATATGTGCTCTTTTACAATATCCACACTCGTTACTCTTGGGAATAGAAAACTATTCTTGCAACTTCAGGAGATACAGTACCAGAGAAAATTACCCAGAACATCAAACACAGAACAGACAGACAGTATTACTTCAGACAGCAAATCAAGTGCCATAGGAGGGTAATGTCATAAATGAGTGGCAATTTCAACATCAGCAATCAGAAAATGTTGAAAAAACTGTCCCTAATGGGTCATGCAGCTGGCTAAGACAGCAGAACAGAATTATCCACAGAAAAGAGTAAGTGATGTCAGTCAGTAAATTTGATGCCCAGTACATCTTGGAGATGGAACTGAAAGCCAAATGACAAAATTACTATCTGACAACAACCAAATAGTACAACCATGGCAATCAGAACAACTAAATCTAAGAAATATTCGATTAATGATGAAAATTCTCCTCAGAGATGATAAATTATTCTTCAAAAGAGATAGATTGGCTGGCCAGTAGTTACCTTTGTGCTGTACACTTTTCGTTCCCTTTTTTCTGTTTCTTCATTTGTGTAACTATCGGCGGTACAGTACAAAGGTAAGTACTGGCCAGCCAATCTATCTCTTTTGAAGAATAATTTAAATCTCAGAAATACTATGATTGATGCTATTAGTCAGGCCCCAGAGCATCTGGCATAGTGTGGACTGACTACAGAGCTCCTACTCACACACATGCATAAATACTGGACACGTTCCACATTGGATTCAACTTCATGGACTACCTGATGAAAATCGCAAGTCAACTGATTTTCCAAGATATCTAGTGTCATGGTTTTTTGATTGAATACCATAAAGGGTTCTTCCACCAACAGCCAGATCAATTTTCTGAAGATAATGAGCAGCTGCTTAATCAGAATTTGACATCATAAAATGTTATGTTTGTTAAATAGAGAAAGTCTCTAACAGTGTGACACTCTTGTGAGGTTAACAATTGTTTTTGATTGATCTAGTGCTTTCCTGTCCATTTTGAGACTGTTGGTAAGAGCCTGAAATAAGTGACCATGTATAAGCATTCCTTAAAATTTTGTAGAGTTTGTCATTCATCAAACAAAAATTACTTTAATCAGATATTAGGCTATTATTCAGACATTTGCAGATATTAATTCTTCACTTGGTAACATTTTACTTACAGTGGCAGCAGTGTAACTGGGTAATATTAGCAAGCACCATGAAATGCTTTTTGAAAATGAATTCACATAGAATGAGGGGAATTGTCTTTTGTGTTGCCCACAACACAAATAATTAATGTTGTTACTGTTATGTGATTGATAGGCTCTTGTATGTAACTATCTTGTCAGTATATTAATTATCCTATAAGTGAACAGTTTGTTACTATCAGCAGCATATTATGCTACTACTGCCGTAAGTAAAATTTAACCCTTTGCTTTAGTATTGTTTGATAGCTACACTGTTTCCACTGTAAATTGAGCTGTACATGTCTTTCATTGTTAATTACATGGTCTTAAAAATCTTGCTGAACTATGTCCTTCAACTTCATACATATTTTGAAAATATTAGAATGTTTGTATGGCTTTCTGAAAACTTAGATTTGAATAGTGTATTATGGGATGCTATATATCATGGAAATCTTGTTCAGACACTCCATCGGAGCAAAGTGATCTGGAGGGTCGTGTCTGTGCTTTGAGGGAGCAGCTAAAAAGACGTGAACAGGAAGCTGAGAAACTGAAGCAACTGCAGAGGAGGAAAGCTCGTAAGGAGGAACTGAAGGCTACAGAGCAGTCCCTCTTGAAACAGATACAGGTATATTTTTTCACAAACTATACTTGTTTGGTGTTTATTTAAAGTTTGAAGTTATAGTTAACAATAGATTTAACAACTTACAGGAACATTTTGTATATTTGTATTTCATGCAGAAAATAATTGAAATGTTGTTGTGAAAGTGAACAACCTTGACACAATTTTGTTATATTGTCAAGCTCTAACCAGAATTGGGTCCACTTGCAAGTTGCAACACTTGGCACTGAAAACACATTTATTATGCACAGTAATGTACAGCTAGAACAGAATTAATCCACATGATGGGGAACATGGTTGTTAGTAAACATTGAATGTTCCAGAATATATGAACATAAGACATTTTGTAAACTTTCAGATTTGTAATTACTTGGAAACAATGCGCTACTGCTCAGAGCACTGCTCTTTCTCCTGTGGAAATAGAGACTTGGAGTTTTTGATGTAGTAGATCCTCGCATTCAATTGTATTGTCACTTTATACTAATCATGATGAGCCATGTAGCCCCTCCCATTTAAGCTAAGCAGCTGTCAAACAGGTTTTCAATGTGCTTGAAGGAGAAGCACTAACTGCCATTTTGTGCCTCAGGCTGTAGAAGGGTTTTGTTCAAGTGAGATGAAGATCATCTTGATGAAGATTTGAAAGCCTCAACTTAAAACCTTATGTATGACTTCTGGCAAAGGATACAGTACAGTCAAATGTGGGTTTTTTATTAACTTTTTGAATATTTCCAAGTTCCGCAGTGGTGTAAAGACTCTATATCAAGTCTCTGAAATAGGCTGTTTGGTTCTGCAGGTTATACAGTGTGATCACTCCTCAGTGCAACCGCCTTTGCGGTGTGTTACTTGCCGGCGATGGCAGCTGTGGCACTCGCTTAGCACGTCGCCCGTCTTCCACACTAAATTTAATATGGGTTGGCACACAAGTAATTTCTAACATACATCACACAAACACTTAGAAAGAAAAGTTTTTTACTGACCTGTATTACACAAGGAGGTGCTGGAACTGCCTCCTTTCGTTGTTAAAGCATTTTTGACACCTGCTGCGGAAGTTGCTCATTACACTCCAATGTTCCCTCTCAGAAATTGCAGTGATTTCACGACGAATGTTTTTAGTTCATCTAAAGTGTGGGGATTTCATTTGTACACTTTCTCTTTTAAATGCTCCCCACAGATAAAAATCACATGTGGTTAAATCAGGAGAACGAGGGGGCCAAAGGTTCTTAGTGATAAATCTTTCACCAAACATATTACCAATTTTCCATAATAAGTCGACTGTATGTGCCGTCACAGACTCTTGTTGAAATTTTGTGAAGACATGTTCTCTTTCAGTTAATTGGGCAAATAAAGGCTGCAGTATGTTTTTAACATACCTGTCACTATTAATTGTTTCCTGAAGAAATATAGTGCCCATCATTCTCTCATCACTAACAGTGCACCACACTCCTATTTTTTGATCATGATAGGGGCTGTTTAGAAATAAAGTTAGGCTTTTCCTAACTCTAGGAAAGATTATTTTGCGAATTAACATTCCCTCTTAGGTGGAACCATGATTTGTCGAAAAAGAAAGTTAAGTTCGGGTCAATTTCTCCGTTGTGCACCTTTCATAATCAATTAGGGTAATGAGTAGCTTCCTCAGCAAGTGTCAGAAATGCTTGAACAATAACAGGATGCAGTTCCAGCACCTCCTTGCGTAATACAGGTGACTAATAAACTTTTCTTTCTAAGTGTTTGTGTAATGTATGTCAGAAATAACTTCCGTACCAACCCATATTAAATTTAGTGGGGAAGACAAGCGGCACGCTAAGCGGGCACCGCAGCTGCCATCAGTGGCAAGTCGCACGCTGCAAAGGTGGTTGCGCTGAGGATTGATCACCCTGTACCAGTCTTTCTCCTGGGAGTACAGGGTCCAAGCGGCAGCTAACTGTCTGTTGTTGTCAGTCCTGGTGATGATGCGTTTGACTCTCGATGATGGCAATACAGAACAGTGTGAAGTGCGTAAAGTTCTACTAAGCATTATTGTATACAGATGTTGTGACGTATAATAGTGCATCCCAATCTCTTTGTTGGACATCAACATATATCTCAAGCATATCTGCCCATGTCTTATTAAAGTATTCTGTAATGTTATTTGTCTGTGTGGGCCAAGCCGTTGTAATGCTCAAATGATATCACAATATGAAAATATCTAGAGGAAAAAGTTCTAAGTAACTCACTACTTCAAATATGGATAAAATTAAAAGCTTTTGATTGTTGTGAATCTGGCTAGGCTTCCACTTATATGCTCAAAGGACAGCATTTGATTGGCTGGACTATATCATCATGTCATTGAAATGACACATGTTGAAGTTGTGCCCTTTATGTTCATCGATCATGTTTGTACTCCCAGTCTAACATTGTTCTTTTTATATGCATAGTTCAAAATGAAAACTTAACACACAGATACCTGTAGCTCAGTTGGGCATAACTTTTACCATTCATACAAGAAGAGTGCTATAGTGAACACAATCATTCAAGATACCAGGACAGAGGGTAGCACCACTGTTCTAAGAGAAATTATATAATGAATGTGTTGTGTTCTGAAGGAATTGGTATTCTTTTGATGTTATTAGGTTGTTGCTGTCGAAAAAAAAGAGACCTTTGCTGTTCAACAAACCCAGCAGAAGTTACCCAAAGCACGACTTCCATTCTGTACTGCAGCAGGTAGTGTGAAAGGAAAATTTCTAGGCAAGGCATCAGATCATTGTTATGCCCAATCAGAAAAATTTAGGATATGTGAGCTGTTAAAGGTATTCTCTGCCTGGGGTTACCAGGGATTCATAATATTCCTATTTAGAGTCAGCAGTGTTACATGGGGCAGTTTATGTGGACTCTGTGTTGAGCATTAGCAGAGCCTGAAGTACAGTTATTCTAAACATCATTTGCCACTGAACACAGCCAGTTAAACACAAGATTGTGTTTGAACATACGATAATTCTGGCACACACTTAAAACTATTGGCATTCTGTGATTGGAAATTCACTGGAAGTTAAACTTTATTGTAAATCCTGACTGGCTATGAACTTGGCAATGAGTGGAATCACATGCTAGTTTACTGCCATATGCAAATGGACTGGATAGAGAGCACAGACATAAACGTGATACGATCATGACAAAGCAACCTGGTGCCACCCTTTGGACATGTAAGTGGAAGCCATAGCAATTTCACTACAGTCCGCCATAGCTCTTGATGGATGTAGTCATAGAAAGTTTGGGATTTTAGACAAATTTGATGTGGCAAGTGTGTACAGATAATTTTTGTCCAATGACTTTGTTGTAAAAGACCTTATAGCTATACCTATGATATTATAGAGTTGTTCATCTTGTAGCATAAGCTATCAGCTTTTCAGTATCTTCCTTAATTTTCTACTAGAACTCAGTCTATATCGTAACTGCTAGTATATGTTAGAAGTTCTGTCCCTGCATTCTTGTCATGCAATAATAGAGCTGGAGATGATGGTACTGTCTCCTTAACTCGTGAGAACTCGCGCCTTTAAAAGTTAAGCAATTTATCACATATATAGCATTTTTCTGATAGTCAAAGAACATGTTGTAATGTACTTAATATGTTCAAATAAGTATTTCTAGGTGTGTTTATAAGAAAATACAGATATTTGATTACTTAAAATTGGTTAAATGGCGATTGTTTCAAACTTACTGTGAGCAAAATGCTCATGGCGAGTCCTCACGGGTTAAGGATAAAAAAGAACCATCTTGTATGTTCTTCCTGCAAAATTTTGCATTCATTAATATGTATTTTTGCACAGAAGTCCTCAAGAAAATAGCCAGTAGTAGAAACTCATTCCAAGAAAAGTCTCTCATAAATGTGTCAAGGACAAGTGATGTAGATTTCTTTAGATCAGAATGGACTTAATCACCAATCACTAGATACCTTACAAAAATTTATTTCTTCAGCAGTTTAAATATTCATAATCTCCAATAATTCAGTGCCACACCACGCACCATGAAACAGTTTTACCTCCCCATCTCTCTTTCTTTTGCTCATCCCTTCGACAATACGGGAGTGCAGTTCAGCGGGAATAGGATTTCTTCTAAAATGTAGCAGAGAGACCTCTGTGTGTGTGTGTGTGTGTGTGTGTGTGTGTGTGTGTGTGTGTGTGTGTGTGTGTGTGTAATAATGGACGATAGAAGACAACTGCCGGCCGCGGTGGCCGAGGAGACTGAGGCGCTCCAGTCACGGTCTGCACGGCCACTACGGTTGGGGGTTCGAATCCCCCCTCGGGCATGGATATTTTTTTTTTTTTTTTTTTTTTTAAATGGGTGGCAGCTGTCAAAGTGCAAGTATTGTTGGTAATTAGTAGGTTTAATGTGGACAGGTGTGTGGATTGAGGTGTCAGTGAAGTGGAGGTTAACATCCAGGAAGGTGACATGCCAGGTTTAGAAGAAGCAGGTGAAATTGATGGGGACGGAGGAGGAGGTGAGGTTTCAAAGGAACAAGGATAGGAATTCCTGAGTCCAAATCATGAAAATATCATCAATGAAAGTGAACCATACCAGTGGTTTGGAGTTTTGGATGTCTAGGTTAGTTTCCTCTAGGCAGCTCATAAATAGGTTGGCGTAAAAGGGTACCCATGGCTGTGTCATGAATTTGATTCTATACTTTTCCTTCAAATGAGAAGTAATTATTTGCTATGATGCAATTGGTAATGGTTATAAAAAATGAGATATTGGGCTTGGAGTCTTAAGGATACTGAGAAAGATAGTGTTAGAGAGCAAACAAGACCATGGACATGTGGGATATGGGTGTATAGCAAAGTGGCATCAGTAGTGACAAGTAAGGATGCATGAGGTGAAAGAAGTGGTTTCTATTTCGATATGGGAAGTTAGGTTTTGATTAGTTGATCAGATGTGGTGTTACAAGGGCTGAAATTCTTTCAGTGAGAGCACAGTAACCAGCCACAATGCGACATCCAGGATTGTTAGGTTTATGGATTTTTGGGAGCATGTAAAAGATAGGTGTGTGGGGTGTTTTTGGACTGAGGATGGAGATGGATTCAGGGCAGGGGTTCTGGGAAGGGCCATAAGATTTTAGCAAGGATTGTAGGTCATGTTGGACTTTTGGAATGGGGTCATTCTGGCATAGAATGTAGATGGAGGACTCAGACAATTGATGTAAGCCTTCTTTCACATAATCACTAAGATTCATCACTACAGTGGTGGAACCTCCACAATATTCTAGTCCCATCCTTATGTCACCTCCAATCCCAACCCCTTACCACAGGGATCATCTTCCTGTGGAAGACCCCGACGCAAAACCTCTGCAATACATCCATTGAGCACTTCCTATGTTAGTCCCAACAGAGGTTGGGCCACCTGTGAAATCAGCTATGTGATCACCAGCTCTGCTGCAATCATTGCCAGCATTTCATATTTGTATGGCGACAAACCAGTTGTCTATCAGGATGAATGACCACTCTCAAACTGTGGCAAAAAAAAAAAAAAAAAGGATGGACTGCCCTGTAGCACTGCATGCAGTTCAACACAATACTTCTACATCTACATGGGATACTCTGCAAATCACATTTAAGTGCCTGGCAGAGGGTTCATCGAACCACAATTATACTCTTTATCTCCCATTCCATTCTCGAATAGTGCACGGGAAGAAAGAACACCCGAATCTCTCTGTTAGAGCTCTGATTTCTCGTATTTTATTCTGATGATCATTTCTACCTATGTAAGTGGGAGTCAACAATATATTTTTCCATTCGGAGGAGAATGTTGGCAAATGGCTTTTTGTAAGTAGCCCAGGCCACAGCAATAAACGCTGTTGTTGTAATGATTCCCAACCCAGATCCTGTATCATTTCCATAACACTGTCTCCCCTGTATCGTGACAACACGAAACAAGCTGCCCTACTCTGGACTCTTTCAATGTCCTCTGTCAAACCCACCTGATAAGGATCCCACACTGGGCAGCAATACTCCAAAAATGGACGGACAAGCATAGTGTATGCATTTTCTTTTGTAATTCTGTTGCATGTTTTAAGGGTTCTGCCAATAAAACGCAGTCTCTGGTTCGCCTTTCCCACGACATTATCTATGTGTTCTTTCCAGTTTAAGTCTGAGGTAATTGTAATTCCTAGGTATTTTGTGGAGTTTACTGCCTTCACTTTTGATTGATTTCTTTTCGTACTCATGTTGACAACTTCACACACATCATTATTTAGAGTCAATTGCCAATTTTTACACCATAGCGATATCTTATTCAGATCGTTATGCAGTTGGTTTTGATCTTCAGATGATTTTACTGGACGGTAAATGACGGTGTCATCTGCAAACAACCTAAGACAGCTACTTAGATTTTCCCCTAATTTGTTTATGTAAATAAGGAACAGCAGAGGACCAATAACACTGCCTTGTGGAACACCTGATATCACCTCTGTTTTACCATCGATTACTATGAACTGTGTCCTCTCTGACAGGAAATCCCCAATCCAATCACAAATTTGCGGCAATATATCTTAACCACGCAATTTGATTAAAAGCCGATTGTGAGGTACGGTGTCAAAAGCCTTCTGGAAATCAAGAAATACGGAATCGATAGCGCCCATCACTTCGTGTGAATAAAGAGCTAGTTGTGTTTCATATGAACAATATTTTCTAAATCCGTGTTGACCTTGGCTCATAGATCATTCTGTTCGAGATAATTCATAATATTTGAATACAGGATATGTTCCAAAACCCTGCTGCAAATTGACGTCAATGAAATAGGCCTGTAGTTTAGTGGGTTATAGTACGGCTTCTGTTCATAATTCGAAATTTGGAATATTGGTTTCGTCTTCTTTGGTGAATGACTTTCTAAAAGCTATATTTAGTAACTCTGCTTTAGTAGCATTGTCATTGGCAGGATCGCCATTACTATCATGTAGTGACAGTATTGTTTGTATTTTGAACCTAGTATATTTAACATATGACCAAAATCTCTTTGGGTTTTCAGTCAAATTTCGAGAGTTTCGTTGTGGTGAGTGTTGTGGGCATCTCGCATTGACATCCTCGCTAAATTTCGAACTTCTGTGTAGGAATGCCAATTCTGGGGATTTTGTGTTCACTCAAATTTAGCAAGCCTTTTCCTTTGCTTTTGCATCAGTGTCCTGATCTGTTTTGTATACCAAGGGAATCACCTCCTTCTTTTATTAATTTATTTGGTATAAAACTGTCAATTGCTGTTGATACCCCTTTTTTTAATTTGAGCCACATCTGGCCCACATCTACGTTTAGTGTTAGAAACGAGTGGAAGCTGTCTTTCAAGAATCAATGTATTATTTCTATCTGCTTTCCTGAAAAAATATACTTTTTGTTTATTTTTGGTAACTTGGGGACTTTTGATATTCAGTCTCGCTATGACAGCTCTGTGTTCACGAATACCTGTATCCATTTTGATGCTCGTTATGAGCTCAGGATTATTTGTTGCTAAGAGATAAAGTGTGTTTTCGCATCCATTTACAATTCTAGTTGGTTCATGAACTAATTGTTCGAAGTAATTATCATAGAATGCATAGAGTACAATTTCGCACAATGTTTTATTGGTGCCTCCTGATTTGTAAGTATAATATCGCCAACAGATTGAGGGTAAATTAAAGTCACCGCCTATTATTATTGTGTGAGTCGGGTACCCATGACATGACCCATGTTTTCTTTGAATCTTTCTGCTATTGTATCGTCAGTCGGGAGGCCGGTAAAAGGAACCAATTATTAACTTCTTACGGTTTTCAGGTACAACCTCTACCCATAATAGCTCACAGGAACTATCAACTTCATTACACAAAAGACTACTTTTAACGGCGACAAACGCGCCTCCACCGATTTCGTTTAACAGTTACATCTTTTACAAATACTTCCGCTGAACTTATTTCCGGCTTGAGCCAACTTTCACTGCCTACAATGATGTGTGTTTCGGTGCTTTCTATTAACACTTGGAGTTCTGGTACTTTCCCGACACAGCTACGACAATTTACAACTGTTATACTGATAGTTCCCAGATCTACATTTCTCCTGTGATCCACCTGCACACTTTGACATTGCCCATTTTGTGTTTCCCTAAAGCCCCTTAGCCTAAAAATCGCCCAGTCTACGCCACACAGCCCCCGATATCCATGTAGCCGCCTCCTGCATATATTGGACTCCTGACCTATTCAGCGGATCCCGGAAACCCTCCACCCGATGGCGTAAGACAAGGAATCTGCAGCCTACATGGTCGCAGAACCGTCTGAGCCTCTGATTCACACCCTCCACTCAGCTCTGTACCAGAGGTCCACAGTCAGTCTTGTCAACTATGCTGCAGATGGTGAGTTCTGCTTTCATCTTGCAAGCAAGACTGGCAGTATTTACCACTTCAGGTTGCCGCTCAAAACCTGAGAGAATCTCTTCAGATCCGAAGCAACACACATCATTCGTACCAACGTGAGCCACCACCTGCAGTTGGCTGCACCCTGTACCCTTCATGGCATCCGGAAGGACTCCTTCCACGTCTGGAATGACACCAACCAGTATGTACATGGAGTGCACATTGGCCTTCTTCCCCTCCTTGGCAGTCATCTCGCTAAGGGGCTCCATCACCCGCCTAACGTTGGAGCTCCCAACTACAAGCAAACCCACCCTCTGTGAAAGTCCGGATCTTGCAGGCTGGGATGTGACCACAGGATGAGAGACACCATTAGATTCAGGAACGTTGTCCTGAACAGATAGCGCCTCAAACCGGGGAGGCCTCACGATTGGTCCCCCCGAATATCTTGCGCCTCCTGCCACGCACTGGAGCAAACTCCCACGCAACCATGGGTGGGGTGTCTGCCTCACTGCTAGCAGTGTGAGGGCATGTCAACGGCGTAGGCTGATTGGTGAAGACAACGGGAGTTCGTTCGGTCCCCACTACCGGCCAACGATTATGACGACCCTCGATCGCAGCTTCCAACTGTGCAACCGAGGTTAACACAGCTTGAAGCTGGGAGAGAACTGTCACCAGTTCAGACTGCATCCACACACAGCAGTCAGAGTCCCTATTCATGATTACAATGCTGAAAAAACAAAAACTACAGTCACGATGCGTTCAAAGGAAGACTACACTGTTTGTTAAAACACGGATTTGAATGTAATATGCACAAGAGAACAGTATAAATTTACAAATTGAAATGAGAACGTGCAAACAAAAATCAAAATACTATATGTTGCTTCTAATCAGAAAATAGACACAGACGACTGTCGCGGCGCAATTCACACGGCAGAATAAGACGCTAAGCAGATATTTAACGTGAATATAAATCAAATAAAAACGCGACTACACAATAACTTTAATGAACTGAAGGGAAAGCGCACTGGAAAGACAAAATAGATAGCTTCTAGAGAGAAGTCGGTTACACTTACAACTGAAAATGGGCTGGCACTGGACAGGTGTGTACTGGATGATGTCTACTCGGCAGCTTTACTACCCAAACCATTTGGATCCTCCGCTGCACCACCAGCTCTTCTGAACTGCGCAGATGGAAGTTGTCCCTTCAACACATTTTACGGCCCTGCAACCACCCTGGTCTCAACCTGAGAACTTCCATCCTTATACCAGATGCCTAAGATTCCTCTCCTCCCCCACCCCCCACCTTCACCACTCATTATGCTGTATCCCTCCAATTCAAATCTTCCTTCCAACTGTGTGTGTCACCACTTAAAGTATCCCCTAAATTAATTTATTTTTTCTTTTTCATTAGTATTTTTTTATTGTTTCAAATCCCCCCTCCCCACCCTCCCTTCTCACACTCCTCTACACCTCACTTTTATCCTCTCCCAGCCCTCTCCTTCACTGCATTCAATGCTGGATCTCACATTGTTGCCTATCAGAGCCTTTACAATCCATCAAGCAACATGGAACTTTCCATCCCCATCCTTACCCAGCATCCTTCCCCCTCCGCTCCCCTTATCACTCACTGTCAAGGTGCTTGTAGCACTGGAGTGGCCAGAGATTGTGTGTGTGTGTGTGTGTGTGTGTGTGTGTGTGTGTGTGTGTGTGTGTGTGTGTTCGTTACTTTTTCTGATGAAAACCCTGGCCAAAGATTTAAGTTGTGTAAATGCAAAAAGGTATATTTAACAGTGTAAAATCTTATTGGAATTGCAATAATAGACCATAGGTATAACTTATGGCATACCTTGACTAAAAGAAGGGCTCAATTGGTAGGACACATTCTTGGACCCAAGGAATTGTGAATTTAGCATTGGAGGGAAGTATTTGGGGTAAAAATTGCAGAGGGAGACCAAGAAATGAATACAGTAAGCACATTAAAGTGGATGTAGGTTGCCATTCTGATGAGGAGATGAAGAGACTTGCTCAGGATAGAGTAGGGGCCGCGCGGGAGTAGCTGAGTGGTCTGGAGCGCCACCTTACAGGTTTCATGGCCTCCCGCATCAGAGGTTCAAATCCTCCCTCAGGCATGGATGTTAGTTTAAGTAGTTTGTAAGAGTAGGGACTGATGACCAACGTAGTTTGGTCCCATAGGATTACAAACATTTTATTAATTGAATAGGGTGGAGAGTTGAATGAAACCAGTCTCCGGACTGAAGACAACAACAACAACAACAGGTAACAACGCACCATAAAGAGGCTCGCTGAGCTGCTGACAGGTACGAAAAATAGGCAATCACATTCGCACAACTAAAATTTTTCGACAATGATTTCATCAGAAAAAGAATAACAAATATTAACCCAATCAGTCGGACAACTATGCAACAGAAGAACCATCTCCGGCCACGTTTAAAAAAAATAACTGGATATGATACTATCATTCAACATTTTTAGTGAGATAAAAGTTACCTAACACCCTCACTGTTTAAAGAAAACAGAAATTTATGTTGGATTTATGAATAAATTTTTATAACATGACCCACAGCACTGTATACTTTACATTATTACAACCCTGCTCAGATCCTTACTACTATGATGAACTTAACCTAACAGAGTTACTGTGACTGTATGTTTCTGAATGTGTAGACCCCTGAAAATTTGGTTGGAGTAATTAAGAATGGTACAATATAATGAATTTCAGTTGTTTTTGTTATTCGGTGAGGTATAGAAGCGGTTTTTCCTGATAGTCATACATTAACACTTCAATTTTTACAAAGGAAACTCTCCATCGCATCCCATTCAGATTTAGTGGTAAGTTGCTGATGTTGATAGCTCATCAAAAACTGAACACACATCAAGCACGAAAACAGAAATATGTTGTATGGAACTGTGAAGAAGAAGAATAAAAAAAAAAAAAACACTAACAAACAAAGATATGGTTAAAGTGTGAGAGATGCAGCATTGAGCAGAAAGTCGTAGTCATGGTTATGTGGTCATGGTGATGGACTGCGATATGGGAGATCCACATTTGGATCTCCTTCTGTCGTTGTACTTTTACTCTTGTTTTTCACAAAATTATGAACTGTCTGTCCAGTCATTGACACCTCTATTGTGTTGGCAATTTTAATATTATACCTTTACAGTCACAAGTAAATATGATGAATAGTGAGTGCATGTGAAATGCTTCATAGACATCCCAAAGAAATGAAAACAAATAATACATGAGTGTGAACAATGTTAATTGAAGATCTCTCCCATAATCAACTAAGCTCTGCGAAATTCCAAGACATGTTCAGATTTGCTTTTAAATATGCAGAATCTGATAGACCATGACGTAAAGTTAAACATGACTCGCAGGCATCATAGTAAATTGCCATGACCACATAACCACAATGACATGGCTATTGCTCCTCCACTATATTGCACATCATACACTTGCACAGTTCTACTTTGCTTATTTTTTCAGTTCTGCATAGCTTCTTGTTTTCATTCTCGATTTGTGTCCAGTTTTTGGCCACCTATGCACTATGCCAACTTACCATTGAATCTGATGATTGTTCGATGGGGAGTTTGCTTTATGGGAACCAAAGAAATTATTAATGAAGTGATATTGGAAAGGTAAAAGTGAAATACAAATAATGGAAATAGTGGAGTTTAACCGCTAATTGTATACTTGAGGTTTCGGCAGTCAATAGGCACATAAGCATTGTTGAATAAACGTTAATGACTTCTTTAAAACAAAAAGAAATTAATTAAAACGTATGCATGCTTGCGATGCAGTCAACAACTGGTACCTCTTGGTTTATATAATAGCTTGGTGAGCTACATATGTCACCAAGTTAATGGTCTAAAGATGACCATGTTTGAGTAAAACTGATTATGAGAGTCAATAAATGTGAGTTGCAGTCCTACATCTTGTTATACTGCTTAAAAAGATTGAAGGTGTTTCAATATGACTAAAAATATTATTCTGGTTATCAAATAAATTACAGTTATTACATATGAGTGTAACGATATGGTAAATATATTGTTTTATCCAAATGCATTGTAGAAATTAAATCTAGAAAATTGCCTTAGTTGTAAAATTATAAATCTTGCATTTTTCAGGTTCTTGATTCTTACATCAAACAAACAAAAGAAGAGCTGAAGCAAAATATCAACACTTCATCTTCACATGCTGTCAAACCTAAGATAAAGCAACCACGTGTCCGGACTGAAAAAAGTTTCAAGCACATCTTGGACAAAACTACAGAAAAGCACCAACCACAGGAACAGACTGAACAAAACCCCAGTCGTGTGTTGGACAAAGTTAAATATATATCACTACCAGATGATACTTCCCATAAGTCAGTATCAAATGGCATAAGCACCGAGATTCCAACTGTGATAGTATCGGAACGTACTTCTAACTCCACGACATTTCTGCCAGATGACACTAGTAACATCACATACAGTGAAGCAACTACTTCACAAGATGATAATCTTAAAGATGAAATACTTTCTGTTTTAGGCTCTCGCGAGAGATCAGAAGCTCCTGACTCTATTCATGATTATGTATCTAATGAGATAAATAGCTACTCAAAGGACACTAACTCTACTGTAAAGACATCTTCCATCAAGTCAGTCAGTTCACTAAGCTCAGATCAACAATCTTCAGTTCATGTAAAGCATTCCGATCCTTCTCAGCTACTTGATTCATGTGTCATTCAAACAAAACGTGAACTGATGCAAGGTTTTAACTCATCACATGCACTTGCTGCCAAATCTAACATAAAACAGCCTGGTGTTTGGACTGAACAAAGCACCAAATCTATTGTGGGCAAACAGAAGGAAAATTCAGAACCACATGACCAGACTGAAGAAAACTCCAACTTTGGACTGGACAATGTTCAATCTGAGTCACCACCAGTTCATACTTTTCAGAAATCAATATCAAACAGCATAACATCTGAGATTCAGACTCTGATATCATCAGAAAAAGCAGCTAACTCTAATAGCGGAACATCGAGAGAAGCACATACTTCAGAAGATGATAACCATGAAGACAACATTGTTTCTCTCTCAAGTCGTTTTGAAAGGAGGAAAGAAGTTCTGGACTCTACAGCAGATTATGTATCTAATTATGAAAATAGCTACTCCAAGAACAAGGATGATAATTTAAAGACATCTTCTGTTTCGAAAATCAGTTCTGTAAGCTCACAAGTACAATCTACAGTTGATGTAAAACACATGGAAAGCGAGAGTTCCTTCTTAACGAGAGGATGTAGTGGTACAGAGTCCATAATTCCTGCAGTACTTGCCTCAGGTGATAATTTTCTTGAGGAGGATAGAGAGATTTCTGAAGTTTTAATAGACAGCACTTTTGTCGTGAATAATACAGAATATTCATCCACCGAGCAATGTAATGATTCCAAAAATGAAAATGCTAGAGTGTCTCATGTTTCTTCCTCCTTGAAGCCACTTGACAGCTTATATGAAGATAAGTCAGATGACTCACTCTCTAAGAGATCAGAGAGTTTGATCGAAAGTGTTATTACCCAGGGGACTGACTCAAAAACAGGTACATCAACTACTATAAATGAAGAATTGCCTGAAATTGAAGAGACCTCCATGAGTGTGCAACACATACCAGACTTTACAGAAGTGCAGAAAACTTTAACAGTTGATAGTCCACAACATGAAATTATGGGGAAAACAGAATCAGATTTAGTAACCGAACCACAAAGTGTAAGTCATACAGAATGTAACCTTACATCAGAAATAAAGAATGCATCGCCTGATATGTTAACAGCTGGAAGAGAAGATATAAAGGATAAAAAGGTGAGTTCTCAAAAATTAATGTACTGCTTTTTTCGTGTGTCCATTTTTAAAAACCAGTATAAAGAAAAATTAATACATCCTGTTCAGTGCGGATACTCAACTCTTTGTAATTATACATGATAATCTATACTGTTTCATTCCTTTTTTACTGCTGTATAGTGCCCACGTAGTTGTATTCTTAATTATGTTTGATAAATTTAAAAAATGGATCTACTTTACAGCCGGTTCCCCTACATATTTATTAAATCAAACTCTTCCCTCCCCACCAATCCTCTGCCTCCCTCCCCACCAATCCTCTGCCTCCCTCCCCACCAATCCTCTGCCTCCCTCCCCACCAATCCTCTGCCTCCCTCCCCACCAATCCTCTGCCTCCCTCCCCACCTATCCTCTGCCTCCCTCCCCACCTATCCTCTGCCTCCCTCCCCACCTATCCTCTGCCTCCCTCCCCACCTATCCTCTGCCTCCCTCCCCACCTATCCTCTGCCTCCCTCCCCACCTATCCTCTGCCTCCCTCCCCAACCAATCCTCTGCCTCCCTCCCCAACCAATCCTCTGCCTCCCTCCCCAACCAATCCTCTGCCTCCCTCCCCAACCAATCCTCTGCCTCCCTCCCCAACCAATCCTCTGCCTCCCTCCCCAACCAATCCTCTGCCTCTCTCCCCAACCAATCCTCTGCCTCCCTCCCCAACCAATCCTCTGCCTCCCTCCCCAACCAATCCTCTGCCTCTCTCCCCAACCAATCCTCTGCCTCCCTCCCCAACCAATCCTCTGCCCCCCTCCCCAACCAATCCTCTGCCTCTCTCTCTCTCTCTCTCTCTCTCTCTCTCTCCACGATATCCAGTTCAATTTCATTAAGTCATCAAATTTTGTGTCTCGTGTATAATTTATAGCAAGTTTTTACTCTCATTAGCTATTAATCTAAGGGATAATAGTTGTAAAAGAAAATTCATAGCTATGAACAGTATAATGCAACATAATATATTTTCCCATTTTGAATAGCTGTTGTTAATTCTCCTTTTAATTTTTTAATGCAACAGGTTATGTTATCGTCAACTGAAAACCAAAGTGAATCATTGCAGAAATATGCTTTAGAGGAATCTGCATTAAATAATTATTCAAATAATATTGATGGTGGTGGAGATGTGACAGAGTTCTGTCACAGTTCAGATGGTAGTATATGCACAGAGAGCCATCCTGTTTCTGTGCAACTGAACTCAACATTTGTTGTTGAGGAACAGGAACATACAACACAAGACCAAATAGTTTCACAATCTAAGATAGTTGTCGACTCCAAGAAGAATGAGAACAAGATAGAGAAATTAAAACTTGTTGATAGCATAACTGATGCAATTATGCTGCAGATTGTAAAGGAGTCATTGGTGTTACCTGACACTAGACGGAAAAATTTTGGATATATACCAAATATTAATTCACCACGAAAAACAGTTTTCTCAGATTCATATAAATTCAGTAAGATCCCCAGATTGAAGATGGATTCAGCAAGGGAAATTGAACCTAATTCAAGAAGGATCCTCGATGAACCTGACAAGCAAGAGATTCTCACTGCTGAACAAAAACCGAAACCAACAGCAGATAACTCCATTAATAATAATACTTTTATCCTTGATGAATCTATCACATCTGAGAAAAATACTTCAGAACTTGTGGATGAGGTGTTAAATCACTGCCTAAAAAATGCTACCACTGACATTCTTAACATTTACAATAAGAAAATGTCAAACTCTGACAGACTGTGTGTGCCTTCTGAAGCTTCTAACGGGTGTCAACAAAGTCCATCTATAGAAATATCTGCATTAGGCAATGATAGTGATCTTAGGTTATCAGATCATGATAATCTTTGCAAGTCCTCAGAAATTACAAAAGTCGCATTGGAGAATAATAATATCCATCTCTCAGTTAATGATTCATTTCACAATGTGAAAACAATAAATATTTTTGAGGCTGGCTTGCAAGATATGATATCATTTACTTCCCCAGATGGTAAGAGAGATAAAGAACTTGACTTACCTGTGGGAGATCTATTAAAGCCTGTTTCTGAACATTCTACATGTGAAAAAATTATGGACAGAAATGGTATTGAACCACAGGAGATTGAAAGAGGTGATGTGTCTTCAGGAGGCCCCAATGCAGATGAGAGTGACAGTCAGCTGCACCATATAGACATCACAGCAGATGAAGTGGTGATGTCTGAGGAACCTTTGCCAGATGGTAAGCAATTCCTTAATTTATTTGTGTTGGTGGTACCTATATTAGTAGCAGTGGCAGTAGTACTCTCACCAATTATTGCACTCTTCTCATTCTCTCACTTCATCTCTTGTCATTTTCAGAGGATACACTAAATACACCTGAAGGTCGATTTGCTATATAATTCTGCTGCTCAAAGGTAACCTATGGAAGGAAGTATTTCACGTTTTCGTGAATCCGACTGCATGCTTCTGTTCAGTGTGGCGTTAACAGTGCCATTATCACACCATTGCGCCATTCTAGTTGCCCATTATCTCTTCAATTAATAGGCATGAATGCCTGCATTGTATTTCCATTGACCCAGTAACATCCATGCAAACCCGTTTAGTAGGAGTAGTGTCTGTGATTGAAATTGTCTCTCTTAATGCAGCTTCCCATGCTGCAGTGCACGGCACCCAGTTCCTAGTTGTTTCTTGCTTCATACCACATAGATCTATGAAAAAAAAAAGGGGGGGGGGGGTGGGCGGAAGACAACCGATCACCAATAGTGGATCAGTGTGTGGAGTACAGAAACACAAAACATAAAACAGCATTAACACTAGCTTTCTAGAATTAGCCCTCTTTCTAGTGAATGATAATGCTTGAAAGCTAGACTGATTGCTTTTCCTGTAATGTGTTTGTCCTTCACACACACATCTGCTATAGGTGAGTGGCTGCTTTTCGCTTGTTTTATGTATTGTTCCATCCAAGAATTTCCATTTTTGTTTCACATCGTAGTTAGGCATTTTTACTTGAGCTTCAATTTTGCCAGAATTTCCATATCATCACTTGTTCTTTGAGTGAGATGAATTGTTAGTGCCTATTAAACTGTGTGTCTAAATAACCCTTCTTTTTTTCCACTTATTGATATGCATACATTGATCATGTGTAATTATGCTTTCTTGTGTGCTTATGTTATTAGTGTTAACTCCATACCTAATACAAAGACTATAAAATTTCCAAACTTTTAATTGTCTGCTGTGTAATTAATTGAGAACAATATATATTATGCATGTTTATATTAAAAAGTACTGTAAATTTTGAAAGTATATCTGTAGACAAGTTTTAAATGATCAACAACAATTTTACACAAATAATATTGTGGTATTCCTTACATGACTATCAAGCCAGTGTTACTAATACTTACTTTTGGAACTCGCGTGGGAATCCCTGGAGGGATAGTGACATTCTCCATTGGAACACTATTGTGGAAATTTAGTGTGTTAGTATTTGAAACTTACGGCAGAATAATTGTACTGCTGTCAACAACTTACAGAGGAAAGCCATTGTTCCGTCAGTCTGTTTCGGAATGGAACAGGAGAGGAAAGGAGTAGTAGTGGTACAAAGTTCCCTCCACCATACACCATTGCTAATCATCTTGCACTCAATGAGGGGAGGGGATGGGGGGCACAACCCTCTGGAATAGGAATTGAGTGAAAATAGGTGAATTGCTATTCACCAGTCCAGTCAGTGAAGGGAAAATTTGGGGGAGGGGAGGGGGATGGAGTAGTTGCAAGTTTTTGTACAGTGGTAGGGAAGACCATCCATGAACTGTGAGGATCAGACTATGATTCCGAGGATTAATATTAAATTCAAAGAGCCCCCCCCCCCCCCCGCCAAATATAACAACAGTTAGGATAAAGTTGATTTTCCAATTAGTGTGTCAAACAGGAAAAGACAGTAAAGAATAGTGTACAGTTTCAGAATGTTTATAGCAAAAACGTGTAGTCATTAAGACTGGAAGTAAGACACAACAGCACCAATAGTGCAGAAAACTTGAAAATGAAGAAATACTTGAAGATGTATTAACCAAAGCTCATGGATATAGAAATAAAAACTACTGTCATGCGGACAGCTGTCAATATAAGAGCATTTATTTTACTTCTATATGACACACAATAAATGTATGTGTTCAATAAACTGATCTTATAAATATTGAACCTTATACCTTAAAAATATAAAAAAAAAAAAAAAAAAAAAAAAA